>JBBPBR010000413.1:0-76515 GCA_037974775.1 Cicer pinnatifidum
ATGAACATTTAGGTTATTTTCGTCCTCCCTAGTCTTATTCTTGTCCAATTAGGGTTTTAAGCAATCTTGTGCATCCAATAAGTTCATTTGTGTCATTGGATGAATAGTTAGGTCATTTTCGTCCTCCCTAGGCTTATTCTTGTCAAATTAGGGTTTCTAACCAATCGTGTGCATCCAATAGGTGTGTTTGTGTCATTGGATGAACATTTAGGTCATTTTCGTCCTCCCTAGGCTTATTTTTGTCCAATTAGGGTTTTTAACCAATCTTGTGCATCCAATAGGTGTGTTTGTGTCATCGGATGAACATTTAGGTCATTTTCGTCCTTCCTAGGCTTAGTCTTGTCCAATTAGGGTTTTTAACCAATCCTGTGCATCCAATAAGTTCATTTGTGTTATTGGATTAACATTTAGGTCATTTTCGTCCTCCCTTGGCTTGTTCTTGTCCAACTAGGGTTTCTAACCAATCTTGTGCATCCAATAGGTGTGTTTGTGTCATTGGATGAACATTTAGGTAATTTTCGTCCTCCCTAGGCTTATTTTTGTCCAATTAGGGTTTTTAACCAATCTTGTGCATCCAATAAGTTCAATTGTGTCATTGGATGAACATTTAGGTCATTTTCGTCCTCCCTAGGCTTATTCTTGTCCAATTACGGTTTTTAACCAATCTTGTGCATCCAATAAGTTCATTTGTGTCATTGGATTAACATTTAGGACATTTTCGTCCTTCCTAGGCTTATTCTTGTCCAATTAGGGTTTCTAACCAATCTTGTGCATCCAATAGGTGTGTTTGTGACATTGGATGAACATTTAGGTCATTTTCGTCCCCCCTAGGCTTATTCTTGTCCCATTAGGGTTTTTAACCAATCTTGTGCATCCAATAAGTTCAATTGTGTCATTGGATGAACATTTAGGTCATTTTCGTCTTCCCTAGGCTTATTCTTGTCCAATTAGGGTTTTTAACCAATCCTGTGCATCCAATATGTTCATTTCTGTCATTGGATGAACATTTAGGTCATTTTCGTCCTTCCTAGGCTTATTCTTGTCCAATTAGGGTTTCTAAACAATCTTGTGCATCCAATAGGTGTGTTTGTGTCATTGGATGAACATTTAGGTCATTTTCGTCCTCCCTAGGCTTATTCTTGTCCAATTAGGGTTTCTAACCAATCTTGTGCATCCAATAGGTGTGTTTGTGACATTGGATGAACATTTAGGTCATTTACGTCCTCTCTAACCTTATTCTGGACCCATTAGGGTTTTTAACCAATCTTGTGCATCCAATAAGTTCAATTGTGTCATTGGATGAACATTTAGGTCATTTTCGTCCTCCGTAGGCTTATTCTTGTCCAATTAGGGTTTTTAACCAATCTTGTGCATCCAATAAGTTCATTTGTGTCATTGGGTGAACATTTAGGTCTTTTTCGTCCTCCCTAGGCTTATTCTTGTCCAATTAGGGTTTTTAACCAATCTTGTGCATCCAATAAGTTCATTTGTGTCATTGGATGAACATTTAGGTCATTTTCGTCCTCCCTAGGCTTATTCTTGTCCAATTAGGGTTTTTAACCAATCTTGTTCATCCAATAAGTTCATTTGTGTCATTGGATGAATAGTTATGTCATTTTCGTCCTCCCTAGACTTATTCTTGTCAAATTAGGGTTTCTAACCAATCTTGTGCATCCAATAGGTGTGTTTGTGTTATTGGATGAACATTTAGGTCATTTTCGTCCTCCCTAGTCTTATTCTTGTCCAATTAGGGTTTTAAGCAATCTTGTGCATCCAATAAGTTCATTTGTGTCATTGGATGAATAGTTAGGTCATTTTCGTCCTCCCTAGGCTTATTCTTGTCAAATTAGGGTTTCTAACCAATCGTGTGCATCCAATAGGTGTGTTTGTGTCATTGGATGAACATTTAGGTCATTTTCGTCCTCCCTAGGCTTATTCTTGTCCAATTTGGGTTTATGACCAATCTTGTGCATCCAATAGGGGTGTTTGTGTCATTGGATGAACATTTAGGTTATTTTCGTCCTCCCTAGTCTTATTCTTGTCCAATTAGGGTTTTAAGCAATCTTGTGCATCCAATAAGTTCATTTGTGTCATTGGATGAATAGTTAGGTCATTTTCGTCCTCCCTAGGCTTATTCTTGTCAAATTAGGGTTTCTAAACAATCTTGTGCATCCAATAAGTGTGTTTGTGTCATTGGATGAACATTTAGGTCATCTTCATCCTCCCTAGGCTTATTCTTGTCCAATTAGGGTTTTTAACCAATCTTGTGCATCCAATAAGTTCATTTGTGTCATTGGATTAACATTGAGGTCATTTTCGTCCTCCCTAGGCTTATTCTTGTCCAATTAGGGTTTTTAACCAATCTTGTGCATCCAATAGGTGTCTTTGTGTCATTGGATGAACATTTAGGTCATTTTCGTCCTCCCTAGGCTTATTCTTGTCCAATTAGGGTTTTTAACCAATCTTGTGCATCCAATAAGTTCATTTGTGTCATTGGATGAATAGTTAGGTCATTTTCGTCCTCCCTAGGCTTATTCTTGTCAAATTAGGGTTTCTAACCAATCTTGTGCATGCAATAGGTGTGTTTGTGTCATTGGATGAACATTTAGGTTATTTTCGTCCTCCCTAGTCTTATTCTTGTCCAATTAGGGTTTTAAGCAATCTTGTGCATCCAATAAGTTCATTTGTGTCATTGGATGAATAGTTAGGTCATTTTCGTCCTCCCTAGGCTTATTCTTGTCAAATTAGGGTTTCTAAACAATCTTGTGCATCCAATAAGTGTGTTTGTGTCATTGGATGAACATTTAGGTCATTTTCATCCTCCCTAGGCTTATTCTTGTCCAATTAGGGTTTTTAACCAATCTTGTGCATCCAATAAGTTCATTTGTGTCATTGGATTAACATTGAGGTCATTTTCGTCCTCCCTAGGCTTATTCTTGTCCAATTAGGGTTTTTAACCAATCTTGTGCATCCAATAGGTGTCTTTGGGTCATTGGATGAACATTTAGGTCATTTTCGTCCTCCCTAGGCTTATTCTTGTCGAATTAGGGTTTCTAAACAATCTTGTGCATCCAATAGGTGTGTTTGTATCATTGGATGAACATTTAGGTCATTTTCGTCCTCCCTAGGCTTATTCTTGTCCAATTAGGGTTTCTAACCAATCTTGTGCATCCAATAAGTGTGTTTGTGTCATTGGATGAACATTTAGGTCATTTTCATCCTCCCTAGGCTTATTCTTGTCCAATTAGGGTTTTTAACCAATCTTGTGCATCCAATAAGTTCATTTGTGTCATTGGATTAACATTTAGGTCATTTTCGTCCTCCTTAGGCTTATTCTTGTCCAAATAGGGTTTTTAACCAATCTTGTGCATCCAATAGGTGTCTTTGTGTCATTGGATGAACATTTAGGTCATTTTCGTCCTCCCTAGGCTTATTCTTGTCGAATTAGGGTTTCTAAACAATCTTGTGCATCCAATAGGTGTGTTTGTATCATTGGATGAACATTTAGGTCATTTTCGTCCGCCCTAGGCTTATTCTTGTCCAATTAGGGTTTTTAACCAATCTTGTGCATCCAATAAGTTCATTTGTGTCATTGGATTAACATTTAGGTCATTTTCGTCCTCCCTAGGCTTATTCTTGTCCAATTAGGGTTTTTAACCAATCTTGTGCATCCAATAGGTGTCTTTGTGTCATTGGATGAACATTTAGGTCATTTTCGTCCTCCCTAGGCTTATTCTTGTCCAATTAGGGTTTCTAACCAATCTTGTGCATCCAATAGGTGTGTTTGTGTCATTGGATGAACAGTTGGGTCATTTTCGTCCTCCTTATGCTTATTCTTGTCCAATTAGGGTTTCTAACAAATCTTGTGCATCCAATAGGTGTCTTTGTGTCATTGGATGAACATTTAGGTCATTTTCATCCTCCCTAGGCTTATTCTTGTCGAATTAGGGTTTCTAAACAATCTTGTGCTTCCAATAGGTGTGTTTGTGTCATTGGATGAACATTTAGGTCATTTTCGTCCTCCCTAGGCTTATTCTTGTCCAATTAGGGTTTTTAACAAATCTTGTGCAACCAATAAGTTCATTTGTGTCATTGGATTAACATTTAGGTCATTTTCGTCCTCCCTAGGCTTATTCTTGTCCAATTAGGGTTTTTAACCAATCTTGTGCATCCAATAAGTTCATTTGTGTCATTGGATGAACATTTAGGTCTTTTTCGTCCTCCCTAGGCTTATTCTTTTCCAATTAGGGTTTCTAACCAATCTTGTGCATCCAATAAGTTCATTTGTGTCATTGGATTAACATTTAGGTCATTTTCGTCCTCCCTAGGCTTATTCTTGTCCAATTAGGGTTTTTAACCAATCTTGTGCATCCAATAGGTGTCTTTGTGTCATTGCATGAACATTTAGGTCATTTTCGTCCTCCCTAGTCTTATTCTTGTCCAATTAGGGTTTTTAACCAATCTTGTGCATCCAATATGTTCATTTGTGTCATTTGATGAACATTTAGGTCATTTTCGTCCTCCCTAGGCTTATTCTTGTCGAATTAGGGTTTCTAAACAATCTTGTGCATCCAATAGGTGTTTTTTGTGTCATTGGATGAACATTTAGGTCATTTTCGTCCTCCCTAGGCTTATTCTTGTCCAATTAGGGTTTTTAACCAATGTTGTGCATCCAATAAGTTCATTTGTGTCATTGGATGAACATTTAGGTCATTTTCGTCCTCCCTAGGCTTATTCTTGTCCAATTAGGGTTTTTAACCAATCTTGTGCATCCAATAGGTGTCTTTGTGTCATTGCATGAACATTTAGGTCATTTTCGTCCTCCCTAGGCTTATTCTTGTCCAATTACGGTTTTTAACCAATCTTGTGCATCCAATAAGTTCATTTGTGTCATTGGATGAACATTTAGGTCATTTTCGTCCTCCCTAGGCTTATTCTTGTCCAATTAGGGTTTTTAACGAATCTTGTGCATCCAATATGTTCATTTGTGTCATTGGATGAACATTTAGATCATTTTCGTCCTCCCTAGGCTTTTTCTTGTCGAATTAGGGTTTCTAAACAATCTTGTGCATCCAATAGGTGTGTTTGTGTCATTGGATGAACATTTAGGTCATTTTCGTCCTCCCTAGGCTTATTCTTGTCCAATTAGGGTTTTTAACCAATCTTGTGCATCCAATAAGTTCATTTGTGTCATTGGATTAACATTTAGGTCATTTTCGTCCTCCCTAGGCTTATTCTTGTCCAAATTGGGTTTTTAACCAATCTTGTGCATCCAATAGGTGTCTTTGTGTCATTGGATGAACATTTAGGCCATTTTCGTCCTCCATAGGCTTATTCTTGTCGAATTAGGGTTTCTAAACAATCTTGTGCATCCAATAGGTGTGTTTGTGTCATTGGATGAACATTTAGGTCATTTTCGTCCTCCCTAGGCTTATTCTTGTCCAATTAGGGTTTTTAACCAATCTTGTGCATCCAATAAGTTCATTTGTGTCATTGGATGTACATTTAGGTCATTTTCATCCTCCCTAGGCTTATTCTTGTCCAATTAGGGTTTCTAACCAATCTTGTGCATCCAATAGGAGTGTTTAGTCATTTGATGAACATTTAGGTCATTTTCGTCCTCCCTAGGCTTATTCTTGTCCAATTAGGGTTTTTAACCAATCTTGTGCATCCAATAAGTTCATTTGTGTCATTGGATGAACATTTAGGTCATTTTCGTCCACCCAAGGCTTATTCTTGTCCAATTAGGGTTTCTAACCAATCTTGTGCATCCAATAGGTGTCTTTGTGTCATTGGATGAACATTTAGGTCATTTTCGTCCTCCCTAGGCTTATTCTTGTCCAATTAGGGTTTTTAACCAATCTTGTGCATCCAATAAGTTCATTTGTGTCATTGGATTAACATTTAGGTCATTTTCGTCCTCCGTAGGCTTATTCTTGTCCAATTAGGGTTTTTAACCAATCTTGTGCATCCAATAGGTGTCTTTGTGTCATTGGATGAACATTTAGGTCATTTTCGTCCTCCCTAGGCTTATTCTTGTCCAATTAGGGTTTCTAACCAATCTTGTGCATCCAATAGGTGTGTTTGTGTCATTGGATGAACAGTTAGGTCATTTTCGTCCTCCTTATGCTTATTCTTGTCCAATTAGGGTTTCTAACCAATCTTGTGCATCCAATAGGTGTGTTTGTGTCATTGGATGAACATTTAGGTCATTTTCGTCCTCCCTAGGCTTATTCTTGTCCAATTAGGGTTTTTAACCAATCTTGTGCATCCAATAAGTTCATTTGTGTCATTGGATTAACATTTAGGTCATTTTCGTCCTTCCTAGGCTTATTCTTGAACAATTAGGGTTTCTTACCAATCTTGTGCATCCAATAGGTGTGTTTGTGTCATTGGATGAACATTTAGGTCATTTTGGTCCTCCCTAGGCTTACTCTTGTCCAATTAGGGTTTTTAACCAATCTTGTGCATCCAATAAGTTCATTTGTGTCATTGGATTAACATTTAGGTCATTTTCGTCCTTCCTAGGCTTATTCTTGTCCAATTAGGGTTTCTAACCAATCTTGTGCATCCAATAGGTGTGTTTGTGTCATTGGATGAACATTTTGGTCGTTTTCGTCCTCCCTAGTCTTATTCTTGTCCAATTAGGGTTTTAAGCAATCTTGTGCGTCCAATAAGTTCATTTGTGTCATTGAATGAACATTTAGGTCATTTTCGTCCTTCCTAGGCTTATTCTTGTCCAATTAGGGTTTCTAACCAATCTTATGCATCTAATAGGTGTGTTTGTGTCATTGGATGAACATTTAGGTCATTTTCGTCCTCCCTAGGCTTATTCTTGTCCAATTAGGGTTTTTAACCAATCTTGTGCATCCAATAAGTTCATTTGTGTCATTGGATTAACATTTAGGTCATTTTCGTCCTTCCTAGGCTTATTCTTGTCCAATTAGGGTTTCTAACCAATCTTGTGCATCCAATAGGTGTGTTTGTGTCATTGGATGAACATTTAGGTCATTTTCGTTCTCCCTAGGCTTATTCTTGTCCAATTAGGGTTTTTAACCAATCTTGTGCATCCAATAAGTTCATTTGTGTCATTGGATTAACATTTTGGTCATTTTCGTCCTCCCTAGGCTTATTCTTGTGCAATTAGGGTTTTTAACCAATCATGTGCATCCAATAAGTTTATTTGTGTCATTGGATGAACAATTAGGTCATTTTCGTCCTCCCTAGGCTTATTCTTGTCCAATTAGGGTTTTTAACCAATCTTGTGCATCCAATAAGTTCATTTGTGTCATTGGATGAACATTTAGGTCATTTTCGTCCTCCCTAGGCTTATTCTTGACCAATTAGGGTTTTTAACCAATCTTGTGCATCCAATATGTTCATTTGTGTCATTGGATGAACATTTAGGTCATTTTCGTCCTCCCTAGGCTTATTCTTGTCGAATTAGGGTTTCTAAACAATCTTGTGCATCCAATAGGTGTGTTTGTGTCATTGGATGAACATTTAGGTCATTTTCGTCCTCCCTTGACTTATTCTTGTCCAATTAGGGTTTTTAACCAATCTTGTGCATCCAATAAGTTCATTTGTGTCATTGGATTAACATTTAGGTCATTTTCGTCCTCCCTAGGCTTATTCTTGTCCAATTAGGGTTTTTAACCAATCTTGTGCATCCAATAGGTGTGTTTGTGTCATTCGATGATAGATTAGGTCATTTTCGTCCTCCCTAGGCTTATTCTTGTCCAATTAGGGTTTTTAACCAATCTTGTGCATCCAATAAGTTCATTTGTGTCATTGGATTAACATTTAGGTCATTTTCGTCCTCCCTAGGCTTATTCTTGTCCAATTAGGGTTTTTAACCAATCTTGTGCATCCAATAGGTGTCTTTGGGTCATTGGATGAACATTTAGGTCATTTTCGTCCTCCCTAGGCTTATTCTTGTCCAATTAGGGTTTTTAACCAATCTTGTGCATCCAATAAGTTCATTTGTGTCATTGGATTAACATTTAGGTCATTTTCGTCCTCCCTAGGCTTATTCTTGTCCAATTAGGGTTTTTAACCAATCTTGTGCATCCAATAGGTGTCTTTATGTCATTGGATGAACATTTAGGTCATTTTCGTCCTCCCTAGGCTTATTCTTGTCCAATTAGGGTTTCTAACCAATCTTGTGCATCCAATAGGTGTGTTTGTGTCATTGGATGAACAGTTAGGTCATTTTCGTCCTCCTTATGCTTATTCTTGTCCAATTAGGGTTTCTAACCAATCTTGTGCATCCAATAGGTGTGTTTGTGTC
Organism: Cicer pinnatifidum; assembly: GCA_037974775.1. Classification (NCBI taxonomy): domain Eukaryota; kingdom Viridiplantae; phylum Streptophyta; class Magnoliopsida; order Fabales; family Fabaceae; genus Cicer; species Cicer pinnatifidum. The sequence goes on from JBBPBR010000413.1 coordinate 8,291, forward strand.
ATTGGATGAACATTTAGGTTATTTTCGTCCTCCCTAGTCTTATTCTTGTCCAATTAGGGTTTTAAGCAATCTTGTGCATCCAATAAGTTCATTTGTGTCATTGGATGAATAGTTAGGTCATTTTCGTCCTCCCTAGGCTTATTCTTGTCCAATTAGGGTTTCTAACCAATCTTGTGCATCCGATAGGTGTGTTTGTGTCATTAAATGAACATTTAGGTCATTTTCGTCCTCCCTAGTCTTATTCTTGTCCAATTAGGGTTTTAAGCAATCTTGTACATCCAATAAGTTCATTTGTGTCATTGGATGAATATTTAGGTCATTTTCATCCTCCCTAGGCATATTCTTGTCCAATTAGGGTTTCTAACCAATCTTGTGCATCCAATAGGTGTGTTTGTATCACTGGATGAACATTTAGGTCATTTTCGTCCTCCCTAGTCTTATTCTTGTCCAATTAGGGTTTTAAGCAATCTGGTGCATCCAATAAGTTCATTTGTGTCATTGGATGAATAGTTAGGTCATTTTCGTCATCCCTACGCTTATTCTTGTCAAATTAGGGTTTCTAACCAATCTTGTGCATCCAAAAGGTGTGTTTGTGTCATTGGATGAACATTTAGGTTATTTTCGTCCTCCCTAGTCTTATTCTTGTCCAATTAGGGTTTTAAGCAATCTTGTGCATCCAATAAGTTCATTTGTGTCATTGGATGAATAGTTAGGTCATTTTCGTCCTCCCTAGGCTTATTCTTGTCAAATTAGGGTTTCTAACCAATCGTGTGCATCCAATAGGTGTGTTTGTGTCATTGAATGAACATTTAGGTCATTTTCGTCCTCCCTATGCTTATTCTTGTCCAATTAGGGTTTTTAACCAATCTTGGGCATCCAATAGGTGTGTTTGTGTCATTGGATGAACATTTAGGTCATTTTCGTCCTCCCTAGGCTTATTCTTGTCCAATTAGGGTTTTTAACCAATCTTGTGCATCCAATAAGTTCATTTGTGTCATTGGATGAATAGTTAGGTCATTTTCGTCCTCCCTAGGCATATTCTTGTCAAATTAGGGTTTCTAACCAATCTTGTGCATCCAATAGGTGTGTTTGTGTCATTGGATGAACATTTAGGTTATTTTCGTCCTCCCTAGTCTTATTCTTGTCCAATTAGGGTTTTAAGCAATCTTGTGCATCCAATAAGTTCATTTGTGTCATTGGATTAACATTTAGGTCATTTTCGTCCTCCCTAGGCTTATTCTTGTCCAATTAGGGTTTCTAAACAATCTTGTGTATCCAATAGGTGTGTTTGTTTCATTGGATGAACATTTAGGTCATTTTCGTCCTCCCTAGGCTTATTCTTGTCCAATTAGGGTTTTTAACCAATCTTGTGCATCCAATAAGTTCATTTGTGTCATTGGATTAACATTTAGGTCATTTTCGTCCTCCCTAGGCTTATTCTTGTCCAATTAGGGTTTTTAACCAATCTTGTGCATCCAATAGGTGTGTTTAGTCATTTGATGATCATTTAGGTCATTTTCGTCCACCCTAGGCTTATTCTTGTCCAATTAGGGTTTCTAACCAATCTTATGCATCCAATAGGTGTGTTTGTGTCATTGGATGAACATTTAGGTTATTTTCGTCCTCCTTAGTCTTATTCTTGTCCAATTAGGGTTTTAAGCAATCTTGTGCATCCAATAAGTTCATTTGTGTCATTGGATGAATAGTTAGGTCATTTTCGTCCTCCCTAGGCTTATTCTTGTCAAATTAGGGTTTCTAACCAATCTTGTACATCCAATAGGTGTGTTTGTGTCATTGGATGAATATTTAGGTTATTTTCGTCCTCCCTAGTCTTATTCTTGTCCAATTAGGGTTTTAAGCAATCTTGTGCATCCAATAAGTTCATTTGTGTCATTGGATGAATAGTTAGGTCATTTTCGTCCTCCCTAGGCTTATTCTTGTCAAATTAGGGTTTCTAAACAATCTTGTGCATCCAATAAGTGTGTTTGTGTCATTGGATGAACATTTAGGTCATTTTCATCCTCCCTAGGCTTATTCTTGTCCAATTAGGGTTTTTAACCAATCTTGTGCATCCAATAAGTTCATTTGTGTCATTGGATTAACATTGAGGTCATTTTCGTCCTCCCTAGGCTTATTCTTGTCCAATTAGGGTTTTTAACCAATCTTGTGCATCCAATAGGTGTCTTTGTGTCATTGGATGAACATTTAGGTCATTTTCGTCCTCCCTAGGCTTATTCTTGTCCAATTAGGGTTTTTAACCAATCTTGTGCATCCAATAAGTTCATTTGTGTCATTGGATGAATAGTTAGGTCATTTTCGTCCTCCCTAGGCTTATTCTTGTCAAATTAGGGTTTCTAACCAATCTTGTGCATGCAATAGGTGTGTTTGTGTCATTGGATGAACATTTAGGTTATTTTCGTCCTCCCTAGTCTTATTCTTGTCCAATTAGGGTTTTAAGCAATCTTGTGCATCCAATAAGTTCATTTGTGTCATTGGATGAATAGTTAGGTCATTTTCGTCCTCCCTAGGCTTATTCTTGTTAAATTAGGGTTTCTAACCAATCGTGTGCATCCAATAGGTGTGTTTGTGTCATTGGATGAACATTTAGGTCATTTTCGTCCTCCCTAGGCTTATTTTTGTCCAATTAGGGTTTTTAACCAATCTTGTGCATCCAATAAGTTCATTTGTGTCATTGGATTAACATTTAGGTCATTTTCGTCCTCCCTAGGCTTATTCTTGTCCAATTAGGGTTTTTAACCAATCTTGTACATCCAATAGGTGTGTTTGTGTCGTTGGATGAACATTTAGGTCATTTTCGTCCTCCCTAGGCTTATTCTTGTCCAATTAAGGTTTCTAACCAATCTTGTGCATCCAATAGGTGTGTTTGTGTCATTGGATGAACATTTAGGTCATTTTCGTCCTCCCTATGCTTATTCTTGTCCAATTAGGGTTTTTAACCAATCTTGTGCATCCAATAGGTGTCTTTGTGTCATTGGATGAACATTTAGGTCATTTTCGTCCTCCCTAGGCTTATTCTTGTCCAATTAGGGTTTTTAACCAATCTTGTGCATCCAATAAGTTCATTTGTGTCATTGGATTAACATTTAGGTCATTTTCGTCCTCCCTAGGCTTATTCTTGTCCAATTAAGGTTTCTAACCAATCTTGTGCATCCAATAGGTGTGTTTGTGTCATTGGATGAACATTTAGGTTATTTTCGTCCTCCCTAGTCTTATTCTTGTCCAATTAGGGTTTTAAGCAATCTTGTGCATCCAATAAGTTCATTTGTGTCATTGGATTAACATTTAGGTCATTTTCGTCCTCCCTAGGCTTATTCTTGTCCAATTAGGGTTTTTAACCAATCTTGTGCATCCAATAGGTGTCTTTGTGTCATTGGATGAACATTTAGGTCATTTTCGTCCTCCCTAGGCTTATTCTTGTCCAATTAGGGTTTTTAACGAATCTTGTGCATCCAATATGTTCATTTGTGTCATTGGATGAACATTTAGATCATTTTCGTCCTCCCTAGGCTTTTTCTTGTCGAATTAGGGTTTCTAAACAATCTTGTGCATCCAATAGGTGTGTTTGTGTCATTGGATGAACATTTAGGTCATTTTCGTCCTCCCTAGGCTTATTCTTGTCCAATTAGGGTTTTTAACCAATCTTGTGCATCCAATAAGTTCATTTGTGTCATTGGATTAACATTTAGGTCATTTTCGTCCTCCCTAGGCTTATGCTTGTCCAATTAAGGTTTCTAACCAATCTTGTGCATCCAATAGGTGTGTTTGTGTCATTGGATGAACATTTAGGTCATTTTCGTCCTCCCTAGTCTTATTCTTGTCCAATTAGGGTTTTAAGCAATCTTGTGCATCCAATAAGTTCATTTGTGTCATTGGATTTATATTTAGGTCATTTTCATCCTCCCTAGGCTTATTCTTGTCCAATTAGGGTTTCTAACCAATCTTGTGCATCCAATAGGTGTGTTTGTGTCATTGGATGAACATTTAGGTCATTTTCGTCCTCCCTAGGCTTATTCTTGTCCAATTAGGGTTTTTAACCAATCTTGTGCATCCAATAAGTTCATTTGTGTCATTGGATTAACATTTAGGTCAATTTCGTCCTTCCTAGGCTTATTCTTGTCCAATTAGGGTTTCTAACAAATCTTGTGCATCCAATAGGTGTTTTTGTGTCATTGGATGAACATTTAGGTCATTTTCGTCCTCCCTAGGCTTATTCTTGTCCAATTACGGTTTTTAACCAATCTTGTGCATCCAATAAGTTCATTTGTGTCATTGGATTAACATTTAGGTCATTTTCGTCCTTCCTAGGCTTATTCTTGTCCAATTAGGGTTTCTAACCAATCTTGTGCATCCAATAGGTGTGTTTGTGTCATTGGATGAACATTTAGGTCATTTTCGTCCTCCCTAGTCTTATTCTTGTCCAATTAGGGTTTTAAGCAATCTTGTGCATCCAATAAGTTCATTTGTGTCATTGGATGAATAGTTAGGTCATTTTCGTCCTCCGTAGGCTTATTCTTGTCAAATTAGGGTTTCTAACCAATCTTGTTCATTTAATAGGTGTGTTTGTGTCATTGGATGAATATTTAGGTTATTTTCGTCCTCCCTAGTCTTATTCTTGTCCAATTAGGGTTTTAAGCAATCTTGTGCATCCAATAAGTTCATTTGTGTCATTGGATGAATAGTTAGGTCATTTTCGTCCTCCCTAGGCTTATTCTTGTCAAATTAGGGTTTCTAACCAATCGTGTGCATCCAATAGGTGTGTTTGTGTCATTGGATGAACATTTAGGTCATTTTCGTCCTCCCTAGGCTTATTTTTGTCCAATTAGGGTTTTTAACCAATCTTGTGCATCCAATAGGTGTGTTTGTGTCATCGGATGAACATTTAGGTCATTTTCGTCCTTCCTAGGCTTAGTCTTGTCCAATTAGGGTTTTTAACCAATCCTGTGCATCCAATAAGTTCATTTGTGTTATTGGATGAACATTTAGGTCATTTTCGTCCTCCCTAGGCTTATTCTTGTCCAATTACGGTTTTTAACCAATCTTGTGCATCCAATAAGTTCAATTGTGTCATTGGATGAACATTTAGGTCATTTTCGTCCTCCCTAGGCTTATTCTTGTCCAATTAGGGTTTTTAACCAATCTTGTGCATCCAATATGTTCATTTGTGTCATTGGATGAACATTTTGGTCATTTTCGTCCTCCCTAGGCTTATTCTTGTCGAATTAGGGTTTCTAAACAATCTTGTGCATCCAATGGGTGTGTTTGTGTCATTGGATGAACATTTAGGTCATTTTCGTCCTCCCTAGGCTTATTCTTGTCCAATTAGGGTTTTTAACCAATGTTGTGCATCCAATAAGTTCATTTGTGTCATTGGATGAACATTTAGGTCATTTTCGTCCTCCCTAGGCTTATTCTTGTCCAATTAGGGTTTTAAGCAATCTTGTGCATCCAATAAGTTCATTTGTGTCATTGGATGAATAGTTAGGTCATTTTCGTCCTCCCTAGGCTTATTCTTGTCCAATTAGGGTTTCTAACCAATCTTGTGCATCCAATAAGTGTGTTTGTGTCATTGGATGAACATTTAGGTCATTTTTGTTCTCCCTAGGCTTATTCTTGTCCAATTAGGGTTTTTAACCAATCTTGTGCATCCAATAAGTTCATTTGTGTCATTGGATTAACATTTAGGTCATTTTCGTCCTCCCTAGGCTTATTCTTGTCCAATTAGGGTTTTTAACCAATCTTGTGCATCCAATAGGTGTCTTTGTGTCATTGGATGAACATTTAGGTCATTTTCGTCCTCCCTAGGCTTATTGTTGTCCAATTATGGTTTTTAACCAATCTTGTGCATCCAATAAGTTCATTTGTGTCATTGGATGAATAGTTAGGTCATTTTCGTCCTCCCTAGGCTTATTCTTGTCAAATTAGGGTTTCTAACCAATCTTGTGCATCCAATAAGTGTGTTTGTGTCATTGGATGAACATTTAGGTCATTTTTGTTCTCCCTAGGCTTATTCTTGTCCAATTAGGGTTTTTAACCAATCTTGTGCATCCAATAAGTTCATTTGTGTCATTGGATTAACATTTAGGTCATTTTCGTCCTCCCTAGGCTTATTCTTGTCCAATTAGGGTTTTTAACCAATCTTGTGCATCCAATAGGTGTCTTTGTGTCATTGGATGAACATTTAGGTTATTTTCGTCCTCCCTAGTCTTATTCTTGTCCAATTAGGGTTTTAAGCAATCTTGTGCATCCAATAAGTTCATTTGTGTCATTGGATGAATAGTTAGGTCATTTTCGTCCTCCCTAGGCTTATTCTTGTCAAATTAGGGTTTCTAAACAATCTTGTGCATCCAATAAGTGTGTTTGTGTCATTGGATGAACATTTAGGTCATCTTCATCCTCCCTAGGCTTATTCTTGTCCAATTAGGGTTTTTAACCAATCTTGTGCATCCAATAAGTTCATTTGTGTCATTGGATTAACATTGAGGTCATTTTCGTCCTCCCTAGGCTTATTCTTGTCCAATTAGGGTTTTTAACCAATCTTGTGCATCCAATAGGTGTCTTTGTGTCATTGGATGAACATTTAGGTCATTTTCGTCCTCCCTAGGCTTATTCTTGTCCAATTAGGGTTTCTAAACAATCTTGTGCATCCAATAGGTGTGTTTGTGTCATTGGATGAACATTTAGGTCATTTTCGTCCTCCCTAGGCTTATTCTTGTTCCAATTAGGGTTTTTAACCAATCTTGTGCATCCAATATGTTCATTTGTGTCATTGGATGAACATTTAGGTCATTTTCGTCCTCCCTAGGCTTATTCTTGTCCAATTAGGGTTTCTAACCAATCTTGTGCATCCAATAGGTGTGTTTGTGTCATTGGATGAACATTTAGGTCATTTTCGTCCTCCCTAGGCTTATTCTTGTCCAATTAGGGTTTTTAACCAATCTTGTGCATCCAATAAGTTCATTTGTGTCATTGGATTAACATTTAGGTCATTTTCGTCCTCCGAAGGCTTATTCTTGTCCAATTAGGGTTTCTAACCAATCTTGTGCATCCAATAGGTGTGTTTGTGTCATTTGATGAACATTTAGGTTATTTTCGTCCTCCCTAGGCTTATTCTTGTCCAATTAGGGTTTTTAACCAATCTTGTGCATCCAATAAGTTCATTTGTGTCATTGGATTAACATTTAGGTCATTTTCGTCCTCCCTAGGCTTATTCTTGTCCAATTAGGGTTTCTAACCAATCTTGTGCATCCAATAGGTGTGTTTAGTCATTCGATGAACATTTAGGTTATTTTTGTCCTCTCTAGGCTTATTCTTGTCCAATAAGGGTTTTTAACCAGTCTTGTGCATCCAACAAGTTCATTTGTGTCATTGGATTAACATTTAGGTCATTTTCGTCCTCCCAAGGCTTATTCTTGTCCAATTAGGGTTTCTAACCAATCTTGTGCATCCAATAGGTGTGTTTGTGTCATTGGATGAACATTTAGGTTATTTTCGTCCTCCCTAGTCTTATTCTTGTCCAATTAGGGTTTTAAGCAATCTTGTGCATCCAATAAGTTCATTTGTGTCATTGGATTAACATTTAGGTCATTTTCGTCCTCCCTAGGCTTATTCTTGTCCAATTAGGGTTTCTAACCAATCTTGTGCATCCAACAGGTGTGTTTGTTTCATTGGATGAACATTTAGGTTATTTTCGTCCTCCCTAGGCTTATTCTTGTCCAATTAGGGTTTTTAACCAATCTTGTGCATCCAATAAGTTCATTTGTGTCATTGGATTAACATTTAGGTCATTTTCGTCCTCCCTAGGCTTATTCTTGTCCAATTAGGGTTTCTAACCAATCTTGTGCATCCAATAGGTGTGTTTAGTCATTTGATGAACATTTAGGTTATTTTCGTCCTCTCTAGGCTTATTCTTGTCCAATAAGGGTTTTTAACCAGTCTTGTGCATCCAACAAGTTCATTTGTGTCATTGGATTAACATGTAGGTCATTTTCGTCCTCCCAAGGCTTATTCTTGTCCAATTAGGGTTTCTAACCAATCTTGTGCATCCAATAGGTGTGTTTGTGTCATTTGATGAACATTTAGGTTATTTTCGTCCTCCCTAGGCTTATTCTTGTCCAATTAGGGTTTTTAACCAATCTTGTGCATCCAATAAGTTCATTTGTGTCATTGGATTAACATTTAGGTCATTTTCGTCCTCCCTAGGCTTATTCTTGTCCAATTAGGGTTTCTAACCAATCTTGTGCATCCAATAGTTGTGTTTGTGTCATTGGATGAACATTTAGGTCATTTTCGTCCTCCCTAGGCTTATTCTTGTCCAATTAGGGTTTCTAAACAATCTTGTGTATCCAATATGTGTGTTTGTGTCATTGGATGAACATTTAGGTCATTTTCGTCCTCCCTAGGCTTATTCTTGTCCAATTAGGGTTTTTAACCAATCTTGTGCATCCAATAAGTTCATTTGTGTCATTGGATTAACATTTAGGTCATTTTCGTCCTCCCTAGGCTTATTCTTGTCCAATTAGGGTTTTTAACCAATCTTGTGCATCCAATAGGTGTCTTTGTGTCATTGGATGAACATTTAGGTCATTTTCGTCCTCCCTAGGCTTATTGTTGTCCAATTATGGTTTTTAACCAATCTTGTGCATCCAATAAGTTCATTTGTGTCATTGGATGAATAGTTAGGTCATTTTCGTCCTCCCTAGGCTTATTCTTGTCAAATTAGGGTTTCTAACCAATCTTGTGCATCCAATAAGTGTGTTTGTGTCATTGGATGAACATTTAGGTCATTTTTGTTCTCCCTAGGCTTATTCTTGTCCAATTAGGGTTTTTAACCAATCTTGTGCATCCAATAAGTTCATTTGTGTCATTGGATTAACATTTAGGTCATTTTCGTCCTCCCTAGGCTTATTCTTGTCCAATTAGGGTTTTTAACCAATCTTGTGCATCCAATAGGTGTCTTTGTGTCATTGGATGAACATTTAGGTCATTTTCGTCCTCCCTAGGCTTATTGTTGTCCAATTATGGTTTTTAACCAATCTTGTGCATCCAATAAGTTCATTTGTGTCATTGGATTAACATTAAGGTCATTTTCGTCCTCCCTAGGCTTATTCTTGTCCAAATAGGGTTTTTAACCAATCTTGTGCATCCAATAGGTGTCTTTGTGTCATTGGATGAATATTTAGGTCATTTTCGTCCTCCCTAGGCTTATTCTTGTCGAATTAGGGTTTCTAAACAATCTTGTGCATCCAATAGGTGTGTTTGTGTCATTGGATGAACATTTAGGTCATTTTCGTCCTCCCTAGGCTTATTCTTGTCCAATTAGGGTTTTTAACCAATCTTGTGCATCCAATAAGTACATTTGTGTCAATGGATTAACATTTAGGTCATTTTCGTCCTCCCTAGGCTTATTCTTGTCCAATTAGGGTTTTTAACCAATCTTGTGCATCCAATAGGTGTCTTTGTGTCATTTGATGAACATTTAGGTCATTTTCGTCCTCCCTAGGCTTATTCTTGTCCAATTAGGGTTTCTAACCAATCTTGTGCATCCAATAGGTGTGTTTGTGTCATTGGATGAACAGTTAGGTCATTTTCGTCCTCCTTATGCTTATTCTTGTCCAATTAGGGTTTCTAACCAATCTTGTGCATCCAATAGGTGTGTTTGTGTCATTGGATGAACATTTAGGTTATTTTCGTCCTCCCTAGTCTTATTCTTGTCCAATTAGGGTTTTAAGCAATCTTGTGCATCCAATAATTTCATTTGTGTCATTGGATGAATAGTTAGGTCATTTTCGTCCTCCCTAGGCTTATTCTTGTCAAATTAGGGTTTCTAACCAATCTTGTGCATCCGATAAGTGTGTTTGTGTCATTGGATGAACATTTAGGTCATTTTCGTCCTCCCTAGGCTTATTCTTGTCCAATTAGGGTTTTTAACCAATCTTGTACATCCAATAATTTCATTTGTGTCATTGGATGAACATTTAGGTCATATTCGTCCTCCCTAGGATTATTCTTGTCCAATTAGGGTTTCTAACAAATCTTGTGCATCCAATAGGTGTGTTTGTGTCGTTGGATGAACATTTAGGTCATTTTCGTCCACCCTAGTCTTATTCTTGTCCAATTAGGGATTTAAGCAATCTTGTGCATTCAATAAGTTCATTTGTGTCATTGGATGAATATTTAGGTCATTTTCATCCTCCCTAGGCTTATTCTGGTCCAATTAGGGTTTCTAACAAATCTTGTGCATCCAATAGGTGTGTTTGTGTCGTTGGATGAACATGTAGGTCATTTTCGTCCTCCCTAGTCTTATTCTTGTCCAATTAGGGTTTTAATCAATCTTGTGCATTCAATAAGTTCATTTGTGTCATTGGATGAATATTTAGGTCATTTTCATCCTCCCTAGGCTTATTCTTGTCCAATTAGGGTTTCTAACCAATCTTGTGCATCCAATAGGTGTGTTTGTGTCATTGGATGAAAATTTAGGTTATTTTCGTCCTCCCTAGTCTTATTCTTGTCCAATTAGGGTTTTAAGCAATCTTGTGCATCCAATAAGTTCATTTGTGTCATTGGATGAATATTTAGGTCATTTTCATCCTCCCTAGGCTTATTCTTGTCCATTTAGGGTTTCTAACCAATCTTGTGCATCCAATAGGTGTGTTTGTGTCATTGGATGAACATTTAGGTCATTTTCGTCCTCCCTAGGCTTATTCTTGTCCAATTAGGGTTTTTAACCAATCTTGTGCCTTAAATAAGTTCATTTGTGTCATTAGATAAACATTTAGGTCATTTTCGTCCTTCCTAGGCTTATTCTTGTCCAATTAGGGTTTTTAACCAATCTTGTGCATCCAATAAGTTCATTTGTGTCATTGGATTAACATTTAGGTCATTTTCGTCCTTCCTAGGCTTATTCTTGTCCAATTAGGGTTTCTAACCAATCTTGTGCATCCAATAGGTGTGTTTGTGTCATTGGATGAACATTTAGGTTATTTTCGTCCTCCCTAGTCTTATTCTTGTCCAATTAGGGTTTTAAGCAATCTTGTGCATCCAATAAGTTCATTTGTGTCATTGGATGAATATTTAGGTCATTTTCATCCTCCCTAGGCATATTCTTGTCCAATTAGGCTTTCTAACCAATCTTGTGCATCCAATAGGTGTGTTTGTGTCATTGGATGAACATTTAGGTCATTTTCGTCCTCCCTAGTCTTATTCTTGTCCAATTAGGGTTATAAGCAATCTTGTGCATCCAATAAGTTCATATGTGTCATTGGATGAATAGTTAGGTCATTTTCGTCCTCCCTAGGCTTATTCTTGTCAAATTAGGGTTTCTAACCAATCTTGTGCATCCAATAGGTGTGTTTGTGTCATTGGATGAACATTTAGGTTATTTTCGTCCTCCCTAGTCTTATTCTTGTCCAATTAGGGTTTTAAGCAATCTTGTGCATCCAATAAGTTCATTTGTGTCATTGGATGAATAGTTAGGTCATTTTCGTCCTCCCTAGGCTTATTCTTGTCAAATTAGGGTTTCTAACCAATCGTGTGCATCTAATAGGTGTGTTTATGTCATTGGATGAACATTTAGGTCATTTTCATCCTCCCTAGGCTTATTCTTGTCCAATTAGTGTTTTTAACCAATCTTGTGCATCCAATAAGTTCAATTGTGTCATTGGATGAACATTTAGGTCATTTTCGTCTTCCCTAGGCTTATTCTTGTCCAATTAGGGTTTTTAACCAATCTTGTGCATCCAATATGTTCATTTGCATCATTGGATGAACATTTAGGTCATTTTCGACGTCCCTAGGCTTATTCTTGTCCAATTAGGGTTTCTAAACAATCTTGTGCATCCAATAGGTGTGTTTGTGTCTTTGGATGAACATTTAGGTCATTTTTGTCCTCCCTAGGCTTATTCTTGTCCAATTAGGGTTTTTAACCAATCTTGTGCATCCAATAAATTCATTTGTGTCATTGGATTAACATTTAGGTCATTTTCGTCCTCCCTAGGCTTATTCTTGTCAAATTAGGGTTTCTAACCAATCGTGTGCATCCAATAGGTGTGTTTGTGTCATTGGATGAACATTTAGGTCATTTTCGTCCTCCCTAGGCTTATTTTTGTCCAATTAGGGTTTTTAACCAATCTTGTGCATCCAATAGGTGTGTTTGTGTCATTGGATGAACATTTAGGTCATTTTCGTCCTTCCTAGGCTTATTCTTGTCCAATTAGGGTTTTTAACCAATCTTGTGCATCCAATAGGTGTGTTTATGTCATTGGATGAACATTTAGGTCATTTTCGTCCTCCCTAGGCTTATTCTTGTCCAATTAGGGTTTTTAACCAATCTTGTGCATCCAATAAGTTCATTTGTGTCATTGGATAAACATTTAGGTCATTTTCGTCCACCCTAGGCTTATTCTTGTCCAATTAGGTTTTTTAACCAATCTTGTGCATCCAATAAGTTCATTTGTGTCATTGGATAAACATTTAGGTCATTTTCGTCCACCCTAGGCTTATTCTTGTCCAATTAGGGTTTTTAACCAATCTTGTGCATCCAATAGGTGTGTTTGTGTCATTGGATGAACATTTAGGTCATTTTCATCCTCCCTAGGCTTATTCTTGTCCAATTAGGGTTTCTAACCAATCTTGTGCATCCAATAGGTGTGTTTGTGTCATTGGATGAACATTTAGGTTATTTTCGTCCTCCCTAGTCTTATTCTTGTCCAATTAGGGTTTTAAGCAATCTTGTGCATTCAATAAGTTCATTTGTGTCATTGGATGAATATTTAGGTCATTTTCATCCTCCCTAGGCTTATGCTTGTCCAATTAGGGTTTCTAACAAATCTTGTTTATCCAATAGGTGTGTTTGTGTCGTTGGATGAACATTTAGGTCATTTTCGTCCTCCCTAGTCTTATTCTTGTCCAATTAGGGTTTTAAGCAATCTTGTGCATTCAATAAGTTCATTTGTGTCGTTGGATGAATATTTAGGTCATTTTCATCCTCCCTAGGCTTATTCTTGTCCAATTAGGGTTTCTAACCAATCTTGTGCATCCAATAGGTGTGTTTGTGTCATTGGATGAACATTTAGGTTATTTTCGTCCTCCCTAGTCTTATTCTTGTCCAATTAGGGTTTTAAGCAATCTTGTGCATCCAATAAGTTCATTTGTGTCATTGGATGAATATTTAGGTCATTTTCATCCTCGCTAGGCTTATTCTTGTCCAATTAGGGTTTCTAACCAATCTTTTGCATCCAATAGGCGTGTTTGTGTCATTGGATGAACATTTAGGTCATTTTCGTCCTCCCTAGTCTTATTCTTGTCCAATTAGGGTTTCTAAACAATCTTGTGCATCCAATAGGTGTGTTTGTGTCATTGGATGAACATTTAGGTCATTTTCGTCCTCCCTAGGCTTATTCTTGTCCAATTAGGGTTTTTAACCAATCTTGTGCATCCAATAAGTTCATTTGTGTCATTGGATTAACATTTAGGTCATTTTCGTCCTTTCTAGGCTTATTCTTGTCCAATTAGGGTTTCTAACCAATCTTGTGCATCCAATAGGTGTGTTTGTGTCATTGGATGAACATTTAGGTTATTTTCGTCCTCCCTAGTCTTATTCTTGTCCAATTAGGGTTTTAAGCAATCTTGTGCATCCAATAAGTTCATTTGTGTCATTGGATGAATATTTAGGTCATTTTCATCCTCGCTAGGCTTATTCTTGTCCAATTAGGGTTTCTAACCAATCTTTTGCATCCAATAGGTGTGTTTGTGTCATTGGATGAACATTTAGGTCATTTTCGTCCTCCCTAGTCTTATTCTTGTCCAATTAGGGTTTCTAAACAATCTTGTGCATCCAATAGGTGTGTTTGTGTCATTGGATGAACATTTAGGTCATTTTCGTCCTCCCTAGGCTTATTCTTGTCCAATTAGGGTTTTTAACCAATCTTGTGCATCCAATAAGTTCATTTGTGTCATTGGATTAACATTTAGGTCATTTTCGTCCTCCCTAGGCTTATTCTTGTCCAATTAGGGTTCTTAACCAATCTTATGCATCCAATAAGTTCATTTGTGTCATTGGATGAACATTTAGGTCATTTTCGTCCTCCCAAGGCTTATTCTTGTCCAATTTGGGTTTCTAACAAATCTTGTGCATCCAATAAGTTCATTTGTGTCATTGGATGAACATTTAGGTCATTTTCGTCCTCCCTAGGCTTATTCTTGTCCAATTAGGGTTTTTAACCAATCTTGTGCATCCAATAAGTTCATTTGTGTCATTGGATTAACATTTAGGTCATTTTCGTCCTCCGTAGGCTTATTCTTGTCCAATTAGGGTTTTTAACCAATCTTGTGCATCCAATAGGTGTCTTTGTGTCATTGGATGAACATTTAGGTCATTTTCGTCCTCCCTAGGCTTATTCTTGTCCAATTAGGGTTTCTAACCAATCTTGTGCATCCAATAGGTGTGTTTGTGTCATTGGATGAACAGTTAGGTCATTTTCGTCCTCCTTATGCTTATTCTTGTCCAATTAGGGTTTCTAACCAATCTTGTGCATCCAATAGGTGTGTTTGTGTCATTGGATGAACATTTAGGTTATTTTCGTCCTCCCTAGTCTTATTCTTGTCCAATTAGGGTTTTAAGCAATCTTGTGCATCCAATAATTTCATTTGTGTCATTGGATGAATAGTTAGGTCATTTTCGTCCTCCCTAGGCTTATTCTTGTCAAATTAGGGTTTCTAACCAATCTTGTGCATCCAATAAGTGTGTTTGTGTCATTGGATGAACATTTAGGTCATTTTCGTCCTCCCTAGGCTTATTCTTGTCCAATTAGGGTTTTTAACCAATCTTGTACATCCAATAATTTCATTTGTGTCATTGGATGAACATTTAGGTCATATTCCTCCTCCCTAGGATTATTCTTGTCCAATTAGGGTTTCTAACAAATCTTGTGCATCCAATAGGTGTGTTTGTGTCGTTGGATGAACATTTAGGTCATTTTCGTCCACCCTAGTCTTATTCTTGTCCAATTAGGGATTTAAGCAATCTTGTGCATTCAATAAGTTCATTTGTGTCATTGGATGAATATTTAGGTCATTTTCATCCTCCCTAGGCTTATTCTGGTCCAATTAGGGTTTCTAACAAATCTTGTGCATCCAATAGGTGTGTTTGTGTCGTTGGATGAACATGTAGGTCATTTTCGTCCTCCCTAGTCTTATTCTTGTCCAATTAGGGTTTTAATCAATCTTGTGCATTCAATAAGTTCATTTGTGTCATTGGATGAATATTTAGGTCATTTTCATCCTCCCTAGGCTTATTCTTGTCCAATTAGGGTTTCTAACCAATCTTGTGCATCCAATAGGTGTGTTTGTGTCATTGGATGAAAATTTAGGTTATTTTCGTCCTCCCTAGTCTTATTCTTGTCCAATTAGGGTTTTAAGCAATCTTGTGCATCCAATAAGTTCATTTGTGTCATTGGATGAATATTTAGGTCATTTTCATCCTCCCTAGGCTTATTCTTGTCCATTTAGGGTTTCTAACCAATCTTGTGCATCCAATAGGTGTGTTTGTGTCATTGGATGAACATTTAGGTCATTTTCGTCCTCCCTAGGCTTATTCTTGTCCAATTAGGGTTTTTAACCAATCTTGTGCCTTAAATAAGTTCATTTGTGTCATTAGATAAACATTTAGGTCATTTTCGTCCTTCCTAGGCTTATTCTTGTCCAATTAGGGTTTTTAACCAATCTTGTGCATCCAATAAGTTCATTTGTGTCATTGGATTAACATTTAGGTCATTTTCGTCCTTCCTAGGCTTATTCTTGTCCAATTAGGGTTTCTAACCAATCTTGTGCATCCAATAGGTGTGTTTGTGTCATTGGATGAACATTTAGGTTATTTTCGTCCTCCCTAGTCTTATTCTTGTCCAATTAGGGTTTTAAGCAATCTTGTGCATCCAATAAGTTCATTTGTGTCATTGGATGAATATTTAGGTCATTTTCATCCTCCCTAGGCATATTCTTGTCCAATTAGGGTTTCTAACCAATCTTGTGCATCCAATAGGTGTGTTTGTGTCATTGGATGAATATTTAGGTCATTTTCGTCCTCCCTAGTTTTATTCTTGTCCAATTAGGGTTTTAAGCAATCTTGTGCATCCAATAAGTTCATTTGTGTCATTGGATGAATAGTTAGGTCATTTTCGTCCTCCCTAGGCTTATTCTTGTCAAATTAGGGTTTCTAACCAATCTTGTGCATCCAATAGGTGTGTTTGTGTCATTGGATGAATATTTAGGTTATTTTCGTCCTCCCTAGTCTTATTCTTGTCCAATTAGGGTTTTAAGCAATCTTGTGCATCCAATAAGTTCATTTGTGTCATTGGATGAATAGTTAGGTTATTTTCGTCCTCCCTAGGCTTATTCTTGTCAAATTAGGGTTTCTAACCAATCGTGTGCATCCAATGGGTGTGTTTATGTCATTGGATGAACATTTAGGTAATTTTCGTCCTCCCTAGGCTTATTCTTGTCCAATTAGGGTTTTTAACCAATCTTGTGCATCCAATAGGTGTGTTTGTGTCATTCGATGAACATTTAGGTCATTTTCATCCTCCCTAGGCATATTCTTGTCCAATTAGGGTTTCTAACCAATCTTGTGCATCCAATAGGTGTGTTTGTGTCATTGGATGAACATTTAGGTCATTTTCGTCTTCCCTAGGCTTATTCTTGTCCAATTAGGGTTTTTAACCAATCTTGTGCATCCAATATGTTCATTTGTGTCATTGGATGAACATTTAGGTCATTTTCGTCCTCCCTATGCTTAATCTTGTCAAATTAGGGTTTCTAACCAATCGTGTGCATCCAATAGGTGTGTTTGTGTCATTGGATGAACATTTAGGTCATTTTCGTCCTCCCTAGGCTTATTTTTGTCCAATTAGGGTTTTTAACCAATCTTGTGCATCCAATAAGTTCAATTGTGTCATTGGATGAACATTTAGGTCATTTTCGTCCTCCCTAGGCTTATTCTTGTCCAATTACGGTTTTTAACCAATCTTGTGCATCCAATAAGTTCAATTGTGTCATTGGATGAACATTTAGGTCATTTTCGTCCTCCCTAGGCTTATTCTTGTCCAATTAGGGTTTTTAACCAATCTTGTGCATCCAATAGGTGTGTTTAGTCATTTGATGAACATTTAGGTTATTTTCATCTTCCCTAGGCTTATTCTTGTCCAATTAGGGTTTTTAACCAATCTTGTGCATCCAATAAGTTCATTTGTGTCATTGGATTAACATTTAGGTCATTTTCGTCCTCCCTAGGCTTATTCTTGTCCAATTAGGGTTTCTAACAAATCTTGTGCATCCAATAGGTGTGTTTGTGTCATTGGATGAACATTTAGGTTATTTTCGTCCTCCCTAGTCTTATTCTTGTCCAATTAGGGTTTTAAGCAATCTTGTGCATCCAATAAGTTCATTTGTGTCATTGGATGAATAGTTAGGTCATTTTCGTCCTCCCTAGGCTTATTCTAGTCAAATTAGGGTTTCTAACCAATCGTGTGCATCCAATAGGTGTGTTTGTGTCATTGGATGAACATTTAGGTCATTTTCGTCCTCCCTAGGCTTATTCTTGTCCAATTAGGGTTTTTAACCAATCTTGTGCATCCAATAACTTCATTTGTGTCATTGGATGAACATTTAGGTCATTTTCGTCCTCCCAAGGCATTTTCTTGTCCAATTAGGGTTTCTAACCAATCTTGTGCATCCAATAGGTGTGTTTGTGTCATTGGATGAACATTTAGGTCATTTTCGTCCTCCCTAGTCTTATTCTTGTCCAATTAGGGTTTTTAACCAATCTTGTGCATCCAATAAGTTCATTTGTGTCATTGGATCAACATTTAGGTCATTTTCGTCCTCCCTAGGCTTATTCTTGTCCAATTAGGGTTTTTAACCAATCTTGTGCATCCAATAAGTTCATTTGTGTCATTGGATTAACATTTAGGTCATTTTCGTCCTCCCTAGGCTTATTCTTGTCCAATTAGGGTTTTTAACCAATCTTGGGCATCCAATAGGTGTGTTTGTGTCATTGGATGAACATTTAGGTCATTTTCATCCTCCCTAGGCTTATTCTTGTCCAATTAGGGTTTTTAACCAATCTTGTGCATCCAATAAGTTCATTTGTGTCATTGGGTGAACATTTATGTCATTTTCGTCCTCCCTAGGCTTATTCTTGTCCAATTAGGGTTTCTAACCAATCTTGTGCATCCAATAGGTGTGTTTAGTCATTTGATGAACATTTAGGTCATTTTCGTCCTCCCTAGGCTTATTCTTGTCCAATTAGTGTTTTTAACCAATCTTGTGCATCAAATAGGTGTGTTTGTGTCATTGGATGAACATTTAGGTCATTTTCGTCCTCCCTAGGCTTATTCTTGTCCAATTAGGGTTTTTAACCAATCTTGTGCATCCAATAGGTGTGTTTGTGTCATTGGATGAACATTTAGGTCATTTTCGTCCTCCCTAGGCTTATTCTTGTCCAATTAGGGTTTTTAACCAATCTTGTGCATCCAATATGTTCATTTGTGTCATTGGATGAACATTTAGGTCATTTTCGTCCTCCCAAGGCTTATTCTTGTCCAATTAGGGTTTCTAAACAATCATGTGCATCCAATAGGTGTGTTTGTGTCATTGGATGAACATTTAGGTCATTTTCGTCCTCCCTAAGCTTATTCTTGTCCAATTAGGGTTTTTAACCAATTTTGTGCATCCAATATGTTTATTTGTGTCATTGGATGAACATTTAGGTCATTTTCGTCCTCCCAAGGCTTATTCTTGTCCAATTAGGGTTTGTAAGCAATCTTGTGCATCCAATAGGTGTGTTTGTGTCATTGGATGAACATTTAGGTCATTTTCGTCCTCCCTAGGCTTATTCTTGTCCAATTAGGGTTTTTAACCAATCTTGTGCATCCAATATGTTCATTTGTGTCATTGGATGAACATTTAGGTCATTTTCGTCCTCCCTAGGGTTATTCTTGTCCAATTAGGGTTTCTAAACAATCTTGTGCATCCAATAGGTGTGTTTGTGTCATTGGATGAACATTTAGGTCATTTTCGTCCTCCCTAGGCTTATTCTTGTCCAATTAGGGTTTTAAGCAATCTTGTGCATCCAATAAGTTCATTTGTGTCATTGGATTAACATTTAGGTCATTTTCGTCCTCCCTATGCTTATTCTTGTCCAATTAGGGTTTCTAACCAATCTTGTGCATCCAATAGGTGTGTTTGTGTCATTGGATGAACATTTAGGTCATTTTCGTCCTCCCTAGGCTTATTCTTTTCCAATTAGGGTTTTTAACCAATCTTGTGCATCCAATAAGTTCATTTGTGTCATTGGATGAATAGTTAGGTCATTTTCGTCCTCCCTAGGCTTATTCTTGTCAAATTAGGGTTTCTAACCAATCGTGTGCATCCAATAGGTGTGTTTGTGTCATTGGATGAACATTAAAGTCATTTTCTTCCTCCCTAGGCATATTCTTGTCCAATTAGGGTTTTTAACCAATCTTGTGCATCCAATAAGTTCATTTGTGTCATTGGATGAATAGTTAGGTCATTTTCGTCCTCCCTAGGCTTATTCTTGTCCAATTAGGGTTTTTAACCAATCTTGTGCATCCAATGGGTGTGTTTGTGTCATTGGATGAACATTTAGGTCATTGTCGTCCTCCCTAGGCTTATTGTTGTCAAATTAGGGTTTTTAACCAATCATGGGCATCCAATAAGTTCATTTGTGTCATTGGATGAACACTTAGGTCATTTTCGTTCTCCCTAGGCTTATTCTTGTCCAATTAGGGTTTCTAACCAATCTTGTGCATCCAATAGGTGTGTTTGTGTCATTGGATGAACATTTAGGTCATTTTCGTCCTCCCTAGTCTTATTCTTGTCCAATTAGGGTTTTAAGCAATCTTGTGCATCCAATAAGTTCATTTGTGTCATTGGATGAATATTTAGGTCATTTTCGTCCTCCCTAGGCATATTCTTGTCAAATTAGGGTTTCTAACCAATCTTGTGCATCCAATAGGTGTGTTTGTGTCATTGGATGAACATTTAGGTTATTTTCGTCCTCCCTAGTCTTATTCTTGTCCAATTAGGGTTTTAAGCAATCTTGTGCATCCAATAAGTTCATTTGTGTCATTGGATTAACATTTAGGTCATTTTCGTCCTCCCTAGGCTTATTCTTGTCCAATTAGGGTTTTTAACCAATCTTGTGCATCCAATAGGTGTCTTTGTGTCATTGGATGAACATTTAGGTCATTTTCGTCCTCCCTAGGCTTATTCTTGTCCAATTAGGGTTTCTAACTAATCTTGTGCATCCAATAGGTGTGTTTGTGTCATTGGATGAACATTTATGTCATTTTCGTCCTCCTTATGCTTATTCT
Source organism: Cicer pinnatifidum (assembly GCA_037974775.1). NCBI lineage: Eukaryota > Viridiplantae > Streptophyta > Magnoliopsida > Fabales > Fabaceae > Cicer > Cicer pinnatifidum. The sequence continues at coordinate 28,696 of JBBPBR010000413.1, forward strand.
TGTCCAATTATGGGTTTTAACCAATCTTGTGCATCCAATAGGTGTGTTTGTGTCAATGGATGAACATTTAGGTTATTTTCGTCCTACCTAGGCTTATTCTTGTCCAATTAGGGTTTTTAACCAATCTTGTGCATCCAATAAGTTCATTTGTGTCATTGGGTGAACATTTAGGTCATTTTCGTCCTACCTAGGCTAATTCTTGTCCAATTAGAGTTTCTAACCCATCTTGTGCATCCAATAGGTGTGTTTAGTCATTTGATGAACATTTAGGTTATTTTCGTCCTCCCTAGGCTTATTCTTGTCCAATTAGGGTTTTTAACCAATCTTGTGCATCCAATAAGTTCATTTGTGTCATTGGATTATCATTTAGGTCATTTTCGTCCTCCCTAGGCTTATTCTTGTCCAATTAGGGTTTCTAACCAATCTTGTGCATCCAATAGGTGTGTTTGTGTCATTGGATGAACATTTAGGTCATTTTCGTCCTCCGTAGGCTTATTCTTGTCCAATTAGGGTTTTTAACCAATCTTGTGCTTCCAATAAGTTCATTTGTGTCATTGGATGAACATTTAGGTCCCTTTCGTCCTCCCAAGGCTTATTCTTGTCCAATTAGGGTTTCTCACCAATTTTGTGCATCCAATAGGTGTGTTTGTGTCATTGGATGAACATTTAGGTCATTTTCGTCCTCCCTAGTCTTATTCTTGTCAAATTAGGGTTTCTAACCAATCTTGTGCATCCAATAGGTGTGTTTGTGTCATTGGATGAACATTTAGGTTATTTTTGTCCTCCCTAGTCTTATTCTTGTCCAATTAGGGTTTTAAGCAATCTTGTGCATCCAATAAGTTCATTTGGGTCATTGGATGAATAGTTAGGTCATTTTCGTCCTCCCTAGGCTTATTCTTGTCAAATTAGGGTTTCTAACAAATCGTGTGCATCCAATAGGTGTGTTTGTGTCATTGGATAAACATTTAGGTCATTTTCGTCCTCCCTAGGCTTATTCTTGTCCAATTAGGGTTTTTAACCAATCTTGTGCATCCAATAACTTTATTTGTGTCATTGGATGAACATTTAGGTCATTTTCGTCCTCCCTAGGATTATTCTTGTCCAATTAGGGTTTCTAACAAATCTTGTGCATCCAATAGGTGTGTTTGTGTCGTTGGATGAACATTTAGGTCATTTTCGTCCACCCTAGTCTTATTCTTGTCCAATTAGGGATTTAAGCAATCTTGTGCAGTCAATAAGTTCGTTTGTGTCATTGGATGAATATTTAGGTCATTTTCATCCTCCCTAGGCTTATTCTGGTCCAATTAGGGTTTCTAACAAATCTTGTGCATCCAATAGGTGTGTTTGTGTCGTTGGGTGAACATGTAGGTCATTTTCGTCCTCCCTAGTCTTATTCTTGTCCAATTAGGGTTTTAATCAATCTTGTGCATTCAATAAGTTCATTTGTGTCATTGGATGAATATTTAGGTCATTTTCATCCTCCCTAGGCTTATTCTTGTCCAATTAGGGTTTCTAACCAATCTTGTGCATCCAATAGGTGTGTTTGTGTCATTGGATGAACATTTAGGTTATTTTCGTCCTCCCTAGTCTTATTCTTGTCCAATTAGGGTTTTAAGCAATCTTGTGCATCCAATAAGTTCATTTGTGTCATTGGATGAATAGTTAGGTCATTTTCGTCCTCCCTAGGCTTATTCTTGTCAAATTAGGGTTTCTAACCAATCGTGTGCATCCAATAGGTGTGTTTGTGTCATTGGATGAACATTTAGGTCATTTTCGTCCTCCCTAGGCTTATTCTTGTCCAATTAGGGTTTTTAACCAATCTTGTGCATCCAATAACTTCATTTGTGTCATTGGATGAACATTTAGGTCATTTTCGTCCTCCCTAGGATTATTCTTGTCCAATTAGGGTTTCTAACAAATCTTGTGCATCCAATAGGTGTGTTTGTGTCGTTGGATGAACATTTAGGTCATTTTCGTCCTCCCTAGTCTTATTCTTGTCCAATTAGGGTTTTTAGCAATCTTGTGCATTCAATAAGTTCATTTGTGTCATTGGATGAATATTTAGGTCATTTTCATCCTCCCTAGGCTTATTCTGGTCCAATTAGGGTTTCTAACAAATCTTGTGCATCCAATAGGTGTGTTTGTGTCGTTGGATGAACATTTAGGTCATTTTCGTCCTCCCTAGTCTTATTCTTGTCTAATTAGGGTTTTAAGCAATCTTGTGCATTCAATAAGTTCATTTGTGTCATTGGATGAATATTTAGGTCATTTTCATCCTCCCTAGGCTTATTCTTGTCCAATTAGGGTTTCTAACCAATCTTGTGCATCCAATAGGTGTGTTTGTGTCATTGGATGAACATTTAGGTCATTTTCGTCCTCCCAAGGCTTATTTTTGTCCAATTAGGGTTTTTAACCAATCTTGTGCATCCAATAGGTGTGTTTGTGTCATCGGATGAACATTTAGGTCATTTTCGTCATTCCTAGGCTTAGTCTTGTCCAATTAGGGTTTTTAACCAATCTTGTGCATCCAATAGGTGTGTTTGTGTCATTGGATGAACATTTAGGTTATTTTCGTCCTCCCTAGTCTTATTCTTGTCCAATTAGGGTTTTTAACCAATCTTGTGCATCCAATAAGTTCATTTGTGTCATTGAATGAACATTTAGGTCATTTTCGTCCTCCCTAGGCTTATTCTTGTCCAATTAGGGTTTTTAACCAATCTTGTGCATCCAATAAGTTCATTTGTTTCATTGGATTAACATTTAGGTCATTTTCGTCCTCCCTAGGCTTATTCTTGTCCAATTAGGGTTTTTAACCAATCTTGTGCATCCAATAGGTGTGTTTGTGTCATTGGATGAACATTTAGGTCATTTTCGTCCTCCCTAGGCTTATTTTTGTCCAATTAGGGTTTTTAACCAATCTTGTGCATCTAATAAGTTCAATTGTGTCATTGGATGAACATTTAGGTCATTTTCGTCCTCCCTAGGCTTATTCTTGTCCAATTACGGTTTTTAACCTATCTTGTGCATCCAATAAGTTCATTTGTGTCATTGGATTAACATTTAGGTTATTTTCGTCCTCCCTAGGCTTATTCTTGTCCAATTAGGGTTTCTAACCAATCTTGTGCATCCAATAGGTGTGTTTGTGACATTGGATAAACATTTAGGTCATTTTCGTCCCCCTAGGCTTATTCTTGTCCCATTAGGGTTTTTAACCAATCTTGTGCATCCAATAAGTTCAATTGTGTCATTGGATGAACATTTAGGTCATTTTCGTCCTCCCTAGGCTTATTCTTGTCCAATTAGGGTTTTTAACCAATCTTGTGCATCCAATAGGTGTATTTGTGTCATTGGATGAACATTTAGGTCATTTTCGTCCTCCCTAAGTTTATTCTTGTCTAATTAGGGTTTTTAAGCAATCTTGTGCATCCAATAAGTTCATTTGTGTCATTGGATGAACATTTAGGTCATTTTCGTCCTCCCTAGGCTTATTCTTGTCCAATTAGGGTTTTTAACCAATCTTGTGCATCCAATAGGTGTGTTTGTGTCATTGGATGAACATTTAGGTCATTTTCGTCCTCCCTAGGCTTATTCTTGTCCAATTAGGGTTTTTAACCAATCTTGTGCATCCAATAAGTTCATTTGTGTCATTGGATAAACATTTAGGTCATTTTCGTCCACCCTAGGCTTATTCTTGTCCGATTAGGGTTTTTAAGCAATCTTGTGCATCCAAATAAGTTCATTTGTGTCATTGGATAAACATTTAGGTCATTTTCGTCCCCCCTAGGCTTATTCTTGTCCAATTAGGGTTTTTAACCAATCTTGTGCATCCAATAGGTGTGTTTGTGTCATTGGATGAACATTTAGGTCATTTTCGTCCTCCCTAGGCTTATTCTTGTCCAATTAGGGTTTTTAACCAATCTTGTGCATCCAATAAGTTCATTTGTGTCATTGGATAAACATTTAGGTCATTTTCGTCCACCCTAGGCTTATTCTTGTCCAATTAGGGTTTTTAACCAATCTTGTGCATCCAATAGGTGTATTTGTGTCATTGGATGAAAATTTAGGTCTTTTTCGTCCTCCCTAGGCTTATTCTTGTCCAATTAGGGTTTCTAACCAATCTTGTGCATCCAATAGGTGTGTTTGTGTCATTGGATGAACATTTAGGTCATTTTCGTCCTCCCTAGGCTTATTCTTGTCCAATTAGGGTTTCTAACCAATCTTGTGCAACCAATAGGTGTGTTTGTGTCATTGGATGAACATTTAGGTCATTTTCGTCATCCCTAAGCTTATTCTTGTCCAATTAGGGTTTTTAAGCAATCTTGTGCATCCAATAAGTTCATTTGTGTCATTGGATGAACATTTAGGTCATTTTCGTCCTCCCTAGGCTTATTCTTGTCCAATTAGGGTTTTTAACCAATCTTGTGCATCCAATAGGTGTATTTGTGTCATTGGATGAACATTTAGGTCATTTTCGTCCTCCCTAGGCTTATTCTTGTCTAATTAGGGTTTTTAAGCAATCTTGTGCATCCAATAAGTTCATTTGTGTTATTGGATGAACATTTAGGTCATTTTCGTCCTCCCTAGGCTTATTCTTGTCCAATTAGGGTTTCAAACCAATCTTGTGCATCCAATAGGTGTATTTGTGTCGTTGGATGAACATTTAGGTCATTTTCGTCCTCCCTAGGCTTATTCTTGTCCAATTAGGGTTTTTAACCAATCTTGTGCATCCAATAGGTGTGTTTGTGTCATTGGATGAACATTTAGGTCATTTTCGTCCTCCCTAGGCTTATTCTTGTCCAATTAGGGTTTCTAACTAATCTTGTGCATCCAATAGGTGTGTTTGTGTCATTGGATGAACATTTATGTCATTTTCGTCCTCCTTATGCTTATTCTTGTCCAATTATGGTTTTTAACCAATCTTGTGCATCCAATAGGTGTGTTTGTGTCAATGGATGAACATTTAGGTTATTTTCGTCCTACCTAGGCTTATTCTTGTCCAATTAGGGTTTTTAACCAATCTTGTGCATCCAATAAGTTCATTTGTGTCATTGGATTAACATTTAGGTCATTTTCGTCCTCCCTAGGCTTATTCTTGTCCAATTAGGGTTTTTAACCAATCTTGTGCATCCAATAGGTGTGTTTGTGTCATTGCATGAACATTTAGGTCATTTTCGTCCTCCCTAGTCTTATTCTTGTCCAATTAGGGTTTTAAGCAATCTTGTGCATCCAATAAGTTCATTTGTGTCATTGGATGAACATTTAGGTCATTTTCGTCCTCCCTATGCTTATCCTTGTCCAATCAGGGTTTTTAAGCAATCTTGTGCATCCAATAAGTTCATTTGTGTCATTGGATGAACATTTAGGTCATTTTCGTCCTCCCTAGGCTTATTCTTGTCCAATTAGGGTTTTTAACCAATCTTGTGCATCCAATAAGTTCATTTGTGTCCTTGGGTGAACATTTAGATCATTTTCGTCTTCCCTAGGCTTATTCTTGTCCAATTAGGGTTTCTAACCTATCTTGTGCATCCAATAGGTGTGTTTGTGTCTCATTGGATGAACATTTAGGTCATTTTCGTCCTCCCTAGTCTTATTCTTGTCCAATTAGGGTTTTAAGCAATCTTGTGCATCCAATAAGTTCATTTGTGTCATTGGATTAAGATTTAAGTCATTTTCGTCCTCCTTAGGCTTATTCTTGTTCAATTAGGGTTTCTAACCAATCTTGTGCATCCAATAGGTGTGTTTGTGTCATTGGATGAACATTTAGGTCATTTTCGTCCTCCCTAGTCTTATTCTTGTCCAATTAGGGTTTTAAGCAATCTTGTGCATCCAATAAGTTCATTTGTGTCATTGGATTTATATTTAGGTCATTTTCATCCTCCCTAGGCTTATTCTTGTCCAATTAGGGTTTCTAACCAATCTTGTGCATCCAATAGGTGTGTTTGTGTCATTGGATGAACATTTAGGTCATTTTCGTCCTCCCTAGGCTTATTCTTGTCCAATTAGGGTTTTTAACCAATCTTGTGCATCCAATAAGTTCATTTGTGTCATTGGATTAACATTTAGGTCAATTTCGTCCTTCCTAGGCTTATTCTTGTCCAATTAGGGTTTCTAACAAATCTTGTGCATCCAATAGGTGTTTTTGTGTCATTGGATGAACATTTAGGTCATTTTCGTCCTCCCTAGGCTTATTCTTGTCCAATTACGGTTTTTAACCAATCTTGTGCATCCAATAAGTTCATTTGTGTCATTGGATTAACATTTAGGTCATTTTCGTCCTTCCTAGGCTTATTCTTGTCCAATTAGGGTTTCTAACCAATCTTGTGCATCCAATAGGTGTGTTTGTGTCATTGGATGAACATTTAGGTCATTTTCGTCCTCCCTAGTCTTATTCTTGTCCAATTAGGGTTTTAAGCAATCTTGTGCATCCAATAAGTTCATTTGTGATAAGGATCTCAAGAGAAACATTTAGGTCATTTTCTCCAGAACCAGGCTCTGATACCACATGATATGATCTTACTAGTCATGGTTTACTTTAAGGATCGTTCTAGGTTGGAAACTTACAAATTTGAGTGAAAATCCCGTAAAGCTGCAGAATGCGATAAACGGCGCTGCAAAACTCCGATTCGGCCGATTCCAAAACGAGGTGAAAGATGACGTTATGAAACGCAAGTTAGGCTTTAGAATCACCGAAAACCAATATATAGAACTCAAGATATGAACGCAGGTTACTGATCACGAAAATTGGAAGAATTGGAGTATTAGGGTTTAATGTAAAGGAAACTCAATATTATAATTCAACAAACGAATCAAGAACATAATGGCGCCACAATCTAGGGATTGATAAGCCAAAAAGAACGCCACAAGGATTAACAACCTTGATAAGTTCAAAGTGAATTCTTTCAAGAACTCTAGAGAGCAAAGCCTCACAAAAATTAATATTCAAAATCTGCCCTCCATGAGGTTACAAATCCTTATTTATACTAAGTCTATCTCTAAACCTAAACGGGTCATAAGTGACACCATTCTCTAGGGCCCATATGGGTCTTACATCTTATTTCTTTTTTTAACATAAACTTAATGTAAGGAAGTAAAGTATCTTCACTTACACATAACAAAAACTAAATCAATAATAAAACTATTACAATTCCAAATCAAAGCAAACTAAGAATTAATACAAACCAAATTAAAATAAATAAAGTTTATGCTAATTTATTAAAATATGAATCATCTTCATGCTCTTGAGATCCTTATCACTTGTGCATCCAATAAGTTCATTTGTGTCATTGGGTGAACATTTAGGTCATTTTCGTCCTCCCTAGGCTTATTCTTGTCCATTTAGGGTTTCTAACCAATCTTGTGCATCCAATAGGTGTGTTTAGTCATTTGATGAACATTTAGGTTATTTTCGTCCTCCCTAGGCTTATTCTTGTCCAATTAGGGTTTTTAACCAATCTTGTGCATCCAATAAGTTCATTTGTGTCATTGGATTATCATTTAGGTCATTTTCGTCCTCCCTAGGCTTATTCTTGTCCAATTAGGGTTTCTAACCAATCTTGTGCATCCAATAGGTGTGTTTGTGTCAATGGATGAACATTTAGGTTATTTTCGTCCTACCTAGGCTTATTCTTGTCCAATTAGGGTTTTTAACCAATCTTTTGCATCCAATAAGTTCATTTGTGTCATTGGGTGAACATTTAGGTCATTTTCGTCCTACCTAGGCTAATTCTTGTCCAATTAGAGTTTCTAACCCATCTTGTGCATCCAATAGGTGTGTTTAGTCATTTGATGAACATTTAGGTTATTTTCGTCCTCCCTAGGCTTATTCTTGTCCAATTAGGGTTTTTAACCAATCTTGTGCATCCAATAAGTTCATTTGTGTCATTGGATTATCATTTAGGTCATTTTCGTCCTCCCTAGGCTTATTCTTGTCCAATTAGGGTTTCTAACCAATCTTGTGCATCCAATAGGTGTGTTTGTGTCATTGGATGAACATTTAGGTCATTTTCGTCCTCCGTAGGCTTATTCTTGTCCAATTAGGGTTTTTAACCAATCTTGTGCTTCCAATAAGTTCATTTGTGTCATTGGATGAACATTTAGGTCCCTTTCGTCCTCCAAAGGCTTATTCTTGTCCAATTAGGGTTTCTCACCAATTTTGTGCATCCAATAGGTGTGTTTGTGTCATTGGATGAACATTTAGGTCATTTTCGTCCTCCCTAGTCTTATTCTTGTCAAATTAGGGTTTCTAACCAATCCTGTGCATCCAATAGGTGTGTTTGTGTCATTGGATGAACATTTAGGTTATTTTTGTCCTCCCTAGTCTTATTCTTGTCCAATTAGGGTTTTAAGCAATCTTGTGCATCCAATAAGTTCATTTGGGTCATTGGATGAATAGTTAGGTCATTTTCGTCCTCCCTAGGCTTATTCTTGTCAAATTAGGGTTTCTAACAAATCGTGTGCATCCAATAGGTGTGTTTGTGTCATTGGATGAACATTTAGGTTATTTTTGTCCTCCCTAGTCTTATTCTTGTCCAATTAGGGTTTTAAGCAATCTTGTGCATCCAATAAGTTCATTTGGGTCATTGGATGAATAGTTAGGTCATTTTCGTCCTCCCTAGGCTTATTCTTGTCAAATTAGGGTTTCTAACAAATCGTGTGCATCCAATAGGTGTGTTTGTGTCATTGGATAAACATTTAGGTCATTTTCGTCCTCCCTAGGCTTATTCTTGTCCAATTAGGGTTTTTAACCAATCTTGGGCATCCAATAACTTTATTTGTGTCATTGGATGAACATTAAGGTCATTTTCGTCCTCCCTAGGATTATTCTTGTCCAATTAGGGTTTCTAACAAATCTTGTGCATCCAATAGGTGTGTTTGTGTCGTTGGATGAACATTTAGGTCATTTTCGTCCACCCTAGTCTTATTCTTGTCCAATTAGGGATTTAAGCAATCTTGTGCAGTCAATAAGTTCATTTGTGTCATTGGATGAATATTTAGGTCATTTTCATCCTCCCTAAGCTTATTTTGGTCCAATTAGGGTTTCTAACAAATCTTGTGCATCCAATAGGTGTGTTTGTGTCGTTGGATGAACATGTAGGTCATTTTCGTCCTCCCTAGTCTTATTCTTGTCCAATTAGGGTTTTAATCAATCTTGTGCATTCAATAAGTTCATTTGTGTTATTGGATGAATATTTAGGTCATTTTCATCCTCCCTAGGCTTATTCTTGTCCAATTAGGGTTTCTAACCAATCTTGTGCATCCAATAGGTGTGTTTGTGTCATTGGATGAACATTTAGGTTATTTTCGTCCTCCCTAGTCTTATTCTTGTCCAATTAGGGTTTTAAGCAATCTTATGCATCCAATAAGTTCATTTGTGTCATTGGATGAATAGTTAGGTCATTTTCGTCCTCCCTAGGCTTATTCTTGTCAAATTAGGGTTTCTAACCAATCGTGTGCATCCAATAGGTGTGTTTGTGTCATTGGATGAACATTTAGGTCATTTTCGTCCTCCCTAGACTTATTCTTGTCCAATTAGGGTTTTTAACCAATCTTGTGCATCCAATAAGTTCATTTGTGTCATTGGGTGAACATTTAGGTCATTTTCGTCCTCCCTAGGCTTATTCTTGTCCAATTAGGGTTTCTAACCAATCTTGTGCATCCAATAGGTGTATTTAGTCATTTGATGAACATTTAGGTTATTTTCGTCCTCCCTAGGCTTATTCTTGTCCAATTAGGGTTTTTAACCAATCTTGTGCATCCAATAAGTTCATTTGTGTCATTGGATTAACATTTAGGTCATTTTCGTCCTCCTTAGGCTTATTCTTGTCCAATTAGGGTTTCTAACCAATCTAGTGCATCCAATAGGTGTGTTTGTGTCATTGGATGAACATTTAGGTCATTTTCGTCCTCCCTAGGCTTATTCTTGTCCAATTAGGGTTTTTAACCAATCTTGTGCTTCCAATAAGTTCATTTGTGTCATTGGATGAACATTTAGGTCCCTTTCGTCCTCCAAAGGCTTATTCTTGTCCAATTAGGGTTTCTCACCAATTTTGTGCATCCAATAGGTGTGTTTGTGTCATTGGATGAACATTTAGGTCATTTTCGTCCTCCCTAGTCTTATTCTTGTCCAATTAGGGTTTCTAACCAATCTTGTGCATCCAATAGGTGTGTTTGTGTCATTGGATGAACATTTAGGTCATTTTCGTCTCCCTAGTCTTATTCTTGTCCAATTAGGGTTTTAAGCAATCTTGTGCTTCCAATAATTTCATTTGTGTCATTGGATGAATATTTAGGTCATTTTCATCCTCCCTAGGCTTATTCTTGTCCAATTAGGGTTTCTAACCAATCTTGTGCATCCAATAGGTGTGTTTGTGTCATTGGATGAACATTTAGGTCATTTTCGTCCTCCGTAGGCTTATTCTTGTCCAATTAGGGTTTTTAACCAATCTTGTGCTTCCAATAAGTTCATTTGTGTCATTGGATGAACATTTAGGTCCCTTTCGTCCTCCAAAGGCTTATTCTTGTCCAATTAGGGTTTCTCACCAATTTTGTGCATCCAATAGGTGTGTTTGTGTCATTGGATGAACATTTAGGTCATTTTCGTCCTCCCTAGTCTTATTCTTGTCAAATTAGGGTTTCTAACCAATCTTGTGCATCCAATAGGTGTGTTTGTGTCATTGGATGAACATTTAGGTTATTTTTGTCCTCCCTAGTCTTATTCTTGTCCAATTAGGGTTTTAAGCAATCTTGTGCATCCAATAAGTTCATTTGGGTCATTGGATGAATAGTTAGGTCATTTTCGTCCTCCCTAGGCTTATTCTTGTCAAATTAGGGTTTCTAACAAATCGTGTGCATCCAATAGGTGTGTTTGTGTCATTGGATAAACATTTAGGTCATTTTCGTCCTCCCTAGGCTTATTCTTGTCCAATTAGGGTTTTTAACCAATCTTGTGCATCCAATAACTTTATTTGTGTCATTGGATGAACATTTAGGTCATTTTCGTCCTCCCTAGGATTATTCTTGTCCAATTAGGGTTTCTAACAAATCTTGTGCATCCAATAGGTGTGTTTGTGTCGTTGGATGAACATTTAGGTCATTTTCGTCCTCCCTAGTCTTATTCTTGTCCAATTAGGGTTTTAAGCAATCTTGTGCATTCAATAAGTTCATTTGTCTCATTGGATGAATATTTAGGTCATTTTCATCCTCCCTAGGCTTATTCTGGTCCAATTAGGGTTTCTAACAAATCTTGTGCATCCAATAGGTGTGTTTGTGTCGTTGGATGAACATTTAGGTCATTTTCGTCCTCCCTAGTCTTATTCTTGTCCAATTAGGGTTTTAAGCAATCTTGTGCATTCAATAAGTTCATTTGTGTCATTGGATGAATATTTAGGTCATTTTCATCCTCCCTAGGCTTATTCTTGTCCAATTAGGGTTTCTAACCAATCTTGTGCATCCAATAGGTGTGTTTGTGTCATTGGATGAACATTTAGGTCATTTTCGTCCTCCCAAGGCTTATTTTTGTCCAATTAGGGTTTTTAACCAATCTTGTGCATCCAATAGGTGTGTTTGTGTCATCGGATGAACATGTAGGTCATTTTCGTCCTTCCTAGGCTTAGTCTTGTCCAATTAGGGTTTTTAACCAATCTTGTGCATCCAATAGGTGTGTTTGTGTCATTGGATGAACATTTAGGTTATTTTCGTCCTCCCTAGTCTTATTCTTGTCCAATTAGGGTTTTTAACCAATCTTGTGCATCCAATAAGTTCATTTGTGTCATTGGATTATCATTTAGGTCATTTTCGTCCTCCCTAGGCTTATTCTTGTTTAATTAGGGTTTCTAACCAATCTTGTGCATCCAATAGGTGTGTTTGTGTCATTGGATGAACATTTAGGTCATTTTCGTCCTCCGTAGGCTTATTCTTGTCCAATTAGGGTTTTTAACCAATCTTGTGCATCCAATAAGTTCATTTGTGTCATTGGATGAAAATTTAGGTCCCTTTCGTCCTCCCAAGGCTTATTCTTGTCCAATTAGGGTTTCTAACCAATTTTGTGCATCCAATAGGTGTGTTTGTGTCATTGGATGAACATTTAGGTCATTTTCGTCCTCCCTAGTCTTATTCTTGTCAAATTAGGTTTCTAACCAATCTTGTGCATCCAATAGGTGTGTTTGTGTCATTGGATGAACATTTAGGTTATTTTTGTCCTCCCTAGTCTTATTCTTGTCCAATTAGGGTTTTAAGCAATCTTGTGCATCCAATAAGTTCATTTGTGTCATTGGATGAATAGTTAGGTCATTTTCGTCCTCCCTAGGCTTATTCTTGTCAAATTAGGGTTTCTAACCAATCGTGTGCATCCAATAGGTGTGTTTGTGTCATTGGATGAACATTTAGGTCATTTTCGTCCTCCCTAGGCTTATTCTTGTCCAATTAGGGTTTTTAACCAATCTTGTGCATCCAATAGGTGTGTTTGTGTCATTGGATGAACATTTAGGTCATTTTCGTCCTCCCTAGGCTTATTCTTGTCCAATTTGGGTTTCTAACCAATCTTGTGCATCCAATAGGTGTGTTTGTGTCAATGGATGAACATTTAGGTCATTTTCGTCCTACCTAGGCTTATTCTTGTCCAATTAGGGTTTTTAACCAATCTTGTGCATCCAATAAGTTCATTTGTGTCATTGGGTGAACATTTAGGTCATTTTCGTCTTCCCTAGGCTTATTCTTGTCCAATTAGGGTTTTTAACCAATCTTGTGCATCCAATATGTTCATTTGCGTCATTGGATGAACATTTAGGTCATTTTCGACGTCCCTAGGCTTATTCTTGTCCAATTAGGGTTTCTAAACAATCTTGTGCATCCAATAGGTGTGTTTGTGTCTTTGGATGAACATTTAGGTCATTTTTGTCCTCCCTAGGCTTATTCTTGTCCAATTAGGGTTTTTAACCAATCTTGTGCATCCAATAAATTCATTTGTGTCATTGGATTAACATTTAGGTCATTTTCGTCCTCCCTAGGCTTATTCTTGTCCAATTAGGGTTTTTAACCAATCTTGTGCATCCAATAGGTGTGTTTGTGTCATTGGATGAACATTTAGGTCATTTTCGTCCTCCCTAGACTTATTCTTGTCCAATTATGTTTTCTAAATAATCTTGTGCATCCAATAGGTGTGTTTGTGTCATTGGATGAACATTTAGGTCATTTTCGTCCACCCTATGCTTATTCTTGTCCAATTAGGGTTTTTAACCAATCTTGGGCATCCAATAGGTGTGTTTGTGTCATTGGATGAACATTTAGGTCATTTTCGTCCTCCCTAGGCTTATTCTTGTCCAATTAGGGTTTTTAACCAATCTTGTGCATCCAATAAGTTCAATTGTGTCATTGGATAAACATTTAGGTCATTTTCGTCCTCCCTAGGCTTATTCTTGTCCAATTAGGGTTTTTAACCAATCTTGTGCATCCAATAGGTGTGTTTGTGTCATTGGATGAACATTTAGGTCATTTTCGTCCTCCCTAGGCTTATTCATGTCCAATTAGGGTTTCTAACCAATCTTGTGCATCCAATAAGTTCATTTGTGTCATTGGATGAACATTTAGGTCATTTTCGTCCTCCCTAGGCTTATTCTTGTCCAATTAGGGTTTTTAACCAATCTTGTGCATCCAATATGTGCGTTTGTGTCATTGGATGAACATTTAGGTCATTTTCGTCCTCCCTAGGCTTATTCTTGTCCAATTAGGGTTTTTAACCAATCTTGTGCATCCAATAAGTTCATTTGTGTCATTGGATTAACATTTAGGTCATTTTCGTCCTCCCTAGGCTTATTCTTGTCCAATTAAGGTTTCTAACCAATCTTGTGCATCCAATAGGTGTGTTTGTGTCATTGGATGAACATTTAGGTTATTTTCGTCCTCCCTAGGCTTATTCTTGTCCAATTAGGGTTTTTAACCAATCTTGTGCATCCAATAAGTTCATTTGTGTCATTGGATTATCATTTAGGTCATTTTCGTCCTCCCTAGGCTTATTCTTGTCCAATTAGGGTTTCTAACCAATCTTGTGCATCCAATAGGTGTGTTTGTGTCAATGGATGAACATTTAGGTTATTTTCGTCCTACCTAGGCTTATTCTTGTCCAATTAGGGTTTTTAACCAATCTTTTGCATCCAATAAGTTCATTTGTGTCATTGGGTGAACATTTAGGTCATTTTCGTCCTACCTAGGCTAATTCTTGTCCAATTAGAGTTTCTAACCCATCTTGTGCATCCAATAGGTGTGTTTAGTCATTTGATGAACATTTAGGTTATTTTCGTCCTCCCTAGGCTTATTCTTGTCCAATTAGGGTTTTTAACCAATCTTGTGCATCCAATAAGTTCATTTGTGTCATTGGATTATCATTTAGGTCATTTTCGTCCTCCCTAGGCTTATTCTTGTCCAATTAGGGTTTCTAACCAATCTTGTGCATCCAATAGGTGTGTTTGTGTCATTGGATGAACATTTAGGTCATTTTCGTCCTCCGTAGGCTTATTCTTGTCCAATTAGGGTTTTTAACCAATCTTGTGCTTCCAATAAGTTCATTTGTGTCATTGGGTGAACATTTAGGTCATTTTCGTCCTACCTAGGCTAATTCTTGTCCAATTAGAGTTTCTAACCCATCTTGTGCATCCAATAGGTGTGTTTAGTCATTTGATGAACATTTAGGTTATTTTCGTCCTCCCTAGGCTTATTCTTGTCCAATTAGGGTTTTTAACCAATCTTGTGCATCCAATAAGTTCATTTGTGTCATTGGATTATCATTTAGGTCATTTTCGTCCTCCCTAGGCTTATTCTTGTCCAATTAGGGTTTCTAACCAATCTTGTGCATCCAATAGGTGTGTTTGTGTCATTGGATGAACATTTAGGTTATTTTCATCCTCCCTTGGCTTATTCTTGTCCAATTAGGGTTTTTAACCAATCTTGTGCATCCAATAAGTTCATTTGTGTCATTGGGTGAACATTTAGGTCATTTTCGTCCTCCCTAGGCTTATTCTTGTCCATTTAGGGTTTCTAACCAATCTTGTGCATCCAATAGGTGTGTTTAGTCATTTGATGAACATTTAGGTTATTTTCGTCCTCCCTAGGCTTATTCTTGTCCAATTAGGGTTTTTAACCAATCTTGTGCATCCAATAAGTTCATTTGTGTCATTGGATTATCATTTAGGTCATTTTCGTCCTCCCTAGGCTTATTCTTGTCCAATTAGGGTTTCTAACCAATCTTGTGCATCCAATAGGTGTGTTTGTGTCATTGGATGAACATTTAGGTCATTTTCATCCTCCGTAGGCTTATTCTTGTCCAATTAGGGTTTTTAACCAATCTTGTGCATCCAATAAGTTCATTTGTGTCATTGGATGAACATTTAGGTCATTTTCGTCGTCCCAAGGCTTATTCTTGTCCAATTAGGGTTTCTAACCAATCTTGTGCATCCAATAGGTGTGTTTGTGTCATTGGATGAACATTTAGGTCATTTTCGTCCTCCCTAGTCTTATTCTTGTCCAATTAGGGTTTTAAGCAATCTTGTGCATCCAATAAGTTCATTTGGGTCATTGGATGAATAGTTAGGTCATTTTCGTCCTCCCTAGGCTTATTCTTGTCAAATTAGGGTTTCTAACAAATCGTGTGCATCCAATAGGTGTGTTTGTGTCATTGGATAAACATTTAGGTCATTTTCGTCCTCCCTAGGCTTATTCTTGTCCAATTAGGGTTTTTAACCAATCTTGTGCATCCAATAACTTTATTTGTGTCATTGGATGAACATTTAGGTCATTTTCGTCCTCCCTAGGATTATTCTTGTCCAATTAGGGTTTCTAACAAATCTTGTGCATCCAATAGGTGTGTTTGTGTCGTTGGATGAACATTTAGGTCATTTTCGTCCTCCCTAGTCTTATTCTTGTCCAATTAGGGTTTTAAGCAATCTTGTGCATTCAATAAGTTCATTTGTGTCATTGGATGAATATTTAGGTCATTTGCATCCTCCCTAGGCTTATTCTTGTCCAATTAGGGTTTCTAACCAATCTTGTGCATCCAATAGGTGTGTTTGTGTCATTGGATGAACATTTAGGTCATTTTCGTCCTCCCAAGGCTTATTTTTGTCCAATTAGGGTTTTTAACCAATCTTGTGCATCCAATAGGTGTGTTTGTGTCATCGGATGAACATGTAGGTCATTTTCGTCCTTCCTAGGCTTAGTCTTGTCCAATTAGGGTTTTTAACCAATCTTGTGCATCCAATAGGTGTGTTTGTGTCATTGGATGAACATTTAGGTTATTTTCGTCCTCCCTAGTCTAATTCTTGTCCAATTAGGGTTTTTAACCAATCTTGTGCATCCAATAAGTTCATTTGTGTCATTGGATTATCATTTAGGTCATTTTCGTCCTCCCTAGGCTTATTCTTGTCCAATTAGGGTTTCTAACCAATCTTGTGCATCCAATAGGTGTGTTTGTGTCATTGGATGAACATTTAGGTCATTTTCGTCCTCCGTAGGCTTATTCTTGTCCAATTAGGGTTTTTAACCAATCTTGTGCATCCAATAAGTTCATTTGTGTCATTGGATGAAAATTTAGGTCCCTTTCGTCCTCCCAAGGTTTATTCTTGTCCAATTAGGGTTTCTAACCAATTTTGTGCATCCAATAGGTGTGTTTGTGTCATTGGATGAACATTTAGGTCATTTTCGTCCTCCCTAGTCTTATTCTTGTCAAATTAGGTTTCTAACCAATCTTGTGCATCCAATAGGTGTGTTTGTGTCATTGGATGAACATTTAGGTTATTTTTGTCCTCCCTAGTCTTATTCTTGTCCAATTAGGGTTTTAAGCAATCTTGTGCATCCAATAAGTTCATTTGTGTCATTGGATGAATAGTTAGGTCATTTTCGTCCTCCCTAGGCTTATTCTTGTCAAATTAGGGTTTCTAACCAATCGTGTGCATCCAATAGGTGTGTTTGTGTCATTGGATGAACATTTAGGTCATTTTCGTCCTCCCTAGGCTTATTCTTGTCCAATTAGGGTTTTTAACCAATCTTGTGCATCCAATAGGTGTGTTTGTGTCATTGGATGAACATTTAGGTCATTTTCGTCCTCCCTAGGCTTATTCTTGTCCAATTTGGGTTTCTAACCAATCTTGTGCATCCAATAGGTGTGTTTGTGTCAATGGATGAACATTTAGGTCATTTTCGTCCTACCTAGGCTTATTCTTGTCCAATTAGGGTTTTTAACCAATCTTGTGCATCCAATAAGTTCATTTGTGTCATTGGGTGAACATTTAGGTCATTTTCGTCTTCCCTAGGCTTATTCTTGTCCAATTAGGGTTTTTAACCAATCTTGTGCATCCAATATGTTCATTTGCGTCATTGGATGAACATTTAGGTCATTTTCGACGTCCCTAGGCTTATTCTTGTCCAATTAGGGTTTCTAAACAATCTTGTGCATCCAATAGGTGTGTTTGTGTCTTTGGATGAACATTTAGGTCATTTTTGTCCTCCCTAGGCTTATTCTTGTCCAATTAGGGTTTTTAACCAATCTTGTGCATCCAATAAATTCATTTGTGTCATTGGATTAACATTTAGGTCATTTTCGTCCTCCCTAGGCTTATTCTTGTCCAATTAGGGTTTTTAACCAATCTTGTGCATCCAATAGGTGTGTTTGTGTCATTGGATGAACATTTAGGTCATTTTCGTCCTCCCTAGACTTATTCTTGTCCAATTATGTTTTCTAAATAATCTTGTGCATCCAATAGGTGTGTTTGTGTCATTGGATGAACATTTAGGTCATTTTCGTCCACCCTATGCTTATTCTTGTCCAATTAGGGTTTTTAACCAATCTTGGGCATCCAATAGGTGTGTTTGTGTCATTGGATGAACATTTAGGTCATTTTCGTCCTCCCTAGTCTTATTCTTGTCCAATTAGGGTTTTAAGCAATCTTGTGCATCCAATAAGTTCATTTGTGTCATTGGATGAATATTTAGGTCATTTTCATCCTCCCAAGGCATATTCTTGTCCAATTAGGGTTTCTAACCAATCTTGTGCATCCAATAGGTGTGTTTGTGTCATTGGATGAACATTTAGGTCATTTTCGTCCTCCCTAGGCTTATTCTTGTCCAATTAGGGTTTTTAACCAATCTTGTGCATCCAATAAGTTCATTTGTGTCATTGGATTAACATTTAGGTCATTTTCGTCCTCCCTAGGCTTATTCTTGTCCAATTATGGTTTCTAACCAATCTTGGGCATCCAATAGGTGTGTTTGTGTCATTGGATTAACATTTAGGTCATCTTCGTCCTCCCTAGGCTTATTCTTGTCGAATTAGGGTTTTTAACCAATCTTGTGCATCCAATAAGTTCAATTGTGTCATTGGATGAACATTTAGGTCATTTTCGTCCTCCCTAGGCTTATTCTTGTCCAATTAGGGTTTTTAACCAATCTTGTGCATCCAATAAGTTCAATTGTGTCATTGGATGAACATTTAGGTCATTTTCGTCCTCCCTAGGCTTATTCTTGTCCAATTAGGGTTTTTAACCAATCTTGTGCATCGAATAAGTTCATTTGTGTCATTGGGTGAACATTTAGGTCATTTTCGTCCTCCCTATGCTTATTCTTATCCAATTAGGGTTTTTAACCAATCTTGTGCATCCAATAGGTGTGTTGGTGTCATTGGATGAACATTTAGGTAATTTTCGTCCTCCCTAGGCTTATTCTTGTCCAATTAGGGTTTTTAACCAATCTTGTGCATCCAATAAGTTCATTTGTGTCATTGGATTAACATTTAGGTCATTTTCCTCCTCCCTAGGCTTATTCTTGTCCAATTATGGTTTCTAACCAATCTTGGGCATCCAATAGGTGTGTTTGTGTTATTGGATTAACATTTAGGTCATTTTCGTCCTCCCTAGGCTTATTCTTGTCCAATTAGGGTTTTTAACCAATCTTGTGCATCCAATAAGTTCAATTGTGTCATTGGATGAACATTTAGGTCATTTTCGTCCTCCCTAGGCTTATTCTTGTCCAATTAGGGTTTTTAACCAATCTTGTGCGTCCAATAAGTTCATTTGTGTCATTGGATGAACATTTAGGTCATTTTCGTCCTCCCTAGGCATATTCTTGTCCAATTAGGGTTTTTAACCAATCTTATGCATCCAATAGGTGTATTTGTGTTATTGGATGAACATTTAGGTCATTTTCGTCCTCCCTAGGCTTATTTTTGTCCAATTAGGGTTTTTAACCAATCTTGTGCATCCAATAGGTGTATTTGTGTCATTGGATGAACATTTAGGTCATTTTCGTCCTCCCTAGGCTTATTCTTGTCCAATTAGGGTTTTTAAGCAATCTTGTGCATCCAATATGTTCATTTGTGTCATTGGATGAACATTTAGGTCATTTTCGTCATCCCTAGGCTTATTCTTGTCCAATTAGGGTTTTTAAGCAATCTTCTGCATCCAATAAGTTCATTTGTGTTATTGGATGAACATTTAGGTCATTTTCGTCCTCCCTAGGCTTATTCTTGTCCAATTAGGGTTTTTAACCAATCTTGTGCATCCAATAGGTGTGTTTGTGTCATTGGATGAACATTTAGGTCATTTTCGTCCTCCCTAGGCTTATTCTTGTCCAATTAGGGTTTTTAACCAATCTTGTGCATCCAATAGGTGTGTTTGTGTCATTGGATGAACATTTAGGTCATTTTCGTCCTCCCTAGGCTTATTCTCTTCCAATTAGTGTTTTTAACCAATCTTTTGCATCCAATAAGTTCATTTGTGTCATTGGATAAACATTTAGGTCATTTTCGTCCACCCTAGGCTTATTTTTGTCCAATTAGGGTTTTTAACCAATCTTGTGCATCCAATAGGTCTGTTTGTGTCATTGGATGAACATTTAGGTCAGTTTCGTCCTCCCTAGGCTTATTCTTGTCCAATTAGGGTTTCTAACGAATCTTGTGCATCCAATAGGTGTATTTGTGTCATTGGATGAACATTTAGGTCATTTTCGTCCTCCCTAGGCTTATTCTTGTCCAATTAGGGTTTTTAACCAATCTTGTGCATCCAATAGGTGTGTTTGTGTCATTGGATGAACATTAAGGTCAGTTTCGTCCTCCCTAGGCTTATTCTTGTCCAATTAGGGTTTCTAACGAATCTTGTGCATCCAATAGGTGTATTTGTGTCATTGGATGAACATTTAGGTCATTTTCGTCCTCCCTAGGCTTATTCTTGTCCAATTAGGGTTTTTAAGCAATCTTGTGCATCCAATAAGTTCATTTGTCTCATTGGATGAACATTTAGGTCATTTTCGTCCTCCCTAGGCATATTCTTGTCTTATAAAGGTTTTTAAGCAATCTTGTGCATCTAGTAAGTTCATTTGTGTCATTGGATGAACATTTAGGTCATTTTCGTCCTCCCTAGGCTTATTCTTGTCCAATTAGGGTTTTTAACCAATCTTGTGCATCCAATAGGTGTGTTTGTGTCATTGGATGAACATTTAGGTCATTTTCGTCCTCCCTAGGCTTATTCTTGGCCAATTAGGGTTTCTAACCAATCTTTTGCATCCAATAGGTGTATTTGTGTCATTGGATGAACATTTAGGTCATTTTCGTCCTCCCTAGGCTTATTCTTGTCCAATTAGGGTTTTTAACCAATCTTGTGCATCCAATAGGTGTGTTTGTGTCATTGGATGAACATTTAGGTCATTTTCGTCCTCCCTAGGCTTATTCTTGTCCAATTAGGGTTTTTAACCAATCTTGTGCATCCAATAAGTTCATTTGTGTCATTGGATGAACATTTAGGTCATTTTCGTCCTCCCAAGACTTATTCTTGTCCAATTAGGGTTTTTAAGTAATCTTGTGCATCCAATAAGTTAATTTGTGTCATTGGATGAACATTTAGTTCATTTTCGTCCTCCCTAGGCTTATTCTTGTTCAATTAGGGTTTTTAACCAATCTTGTGCATCCAATAGGTGTGTTTGTGTCATTGGATGAACATTTAGGTCATTTTCGTCCTCCCTAGGCTTATTCTTGTCCAATTAGGGTTTTTAACCAATCTTGTGCATCCAATAGGTGTGTTTGTGTCATTGGATGAACATTTAGGTCATTTTCGTCCTCCCTAGTCTTATTCTTGTCCAATTAGGGTTTTAAGCAATCTTGTGCAACCAATAAGTTCAGTTGTGTCATTGGATGAACATTTAGGTCATTTTCGTCCTCCCTAGGCTTATTCTTGTCCAATTAGGGTTTTTAAGCAATCTTGTGCATCCAATAAGTTCATTTGTGTCATTGGATGAACATTTAGGTCATTTTCGTCCTCCCTAGGCATATTCTTATCTTATTAGGGTTTTTAACCAATCTTGTGCATCCAATAAGTTAATTTGTGTCATTGGATGAACATTTAGGTCATTTTCGTCCTCCCTAGGCTTATTCTTGTCCAATTAGGGTTTTTAACCAATCTTGTGCATCCAATAGGTGTGTTTGTGTCATTGGATGAACATTTAGGTCATTTTCGTCCTCCCTAGGCTTATTCTTGTCCAATTAGGGTTTTTAACCAATCTTGTGAATCCAATAAGTTCATTTGTGTCATTGGGTCAACATTTAGGTCATTTTCGTCCTCCCTAGGCTTATTCTTGTCCAATTAGGGTTTCTAACCAATCTTGTGCATCCAATAGGTGTGTTTAGTCATTTGATGAACATTTAGGTTATTTTCGTCCTTCGTAGGCTTATTCTTGTCCAAGTAGGGTTTCTAACAAATCTTGTGCATCCAATAGGTGTGTTTGTGTCATTGGATGAACATTTAGGTGATTTTCGTCCTCCCTATGCTTATTCTTGTCCAATTAGGGTTTTTAACCAATCTTGTGCATCCAATAGGTGTGTTTGTGTCATTGGATGAACATTTAGGTCATTTTCGTCCTCCCTAGGCTTATTCTTGTCCAATTAGGGTTTTTAACCAATCTTGTGCATCTTATAAGTTCATTTGTGTCATTGGGTAAACATTTAGGTCACTTTCGTCCTCCCTAGGCATGTCCAATTAGGGTTTTAAGCAATCTTGTGCATCCAATAAGTTCATTTGTGTCATTGGATTAACATTTAGGTCATTTTCGTCCTCCCTAGGCTTATTCTTGTCCAATTAGGGTTTCTAACCAATCTTGTGCATCCAATAGGTGTGTTTGTGTCATTGGATGAACATTTAGGTCATTTTCGTCCTCCGTAGGCTTATTCTTGTCCAATTAGGGTTTTTAACCAATCTTGTGCATCCAATAGGTGTGTTTGTGTCATTGGATGAACATTTAGGTCATTTTCGTCCTCCCTAGGCTTATTCTTTTCCAATTAGGGTTTTTAACCAATCTTGTGCATCCAATAAGTTCATTTGTGTCATTGGATAAACATTTAGGTCATTTTCGTCCACCCTTGGCTTATTCTTGTCCAATTAGGGTTTTTAACCAATCTTGTGCATCCAATAAGTTCATTTGTGTCATTGGATTAACATTTAGGTCATTTTCGTCCTCCCTAGGCTTATTCTTGTCCAATTAGGGTTTTTAGCCAATCTTGTGCATCCAATAAGTTCATTTGTGTCATTGGATTTACATTTAGGTCATTTTCGTCCTCCCTAGGCATATTCTTGTCCAATTAGGGTTTTTAACCAATCTTGTGCATCCAATAGGTGTGTTTGTGTCATTGGATGATCAATTAGGTCATTTTCGTCCTCCATAGGCATATTCATGTCCAGTTAGGGTTTTTAACCAATCTTGTGCATCCAATAGGTGTGTTTGTGTCATTGGATGATCAATTAGGTCATTTTCGTCCTCCCTAGGCTTATTCTTGTCCAATTAAGGTTTTTAACCAATCTTGTGCATCCAATAAGTTCATTTGTGTTATTGGATGATCAATTAGGTCATTTTCGTCCTCCCTAGGCATATTCTTGTCCAACTAGGGTTTTTAACCAATCTTGTGCATCCAATAGGTGTGTTTGTGTCATTGGATGATCAATTAGGTCATTTTCGTCCTCCCTAGGCTTATTCTTGTCCAATTAGGGTTTTTATCCAATCTTGTGCATCCAATAAGTTGAGTTGTGTCATTGGATTAGCATTTAGGTCATTTTCGTCCTCCCTAGGCTTATTCTTGTCCAATTAGGGTTTTTAACCAATCTTGTGCATCCAATAAGTTCATTTGTGTCATTGGATTAACATTTAGGTCATTTTCGTCCTCCCTAGGCATATTCTTGTCCAATTAGGGTTTTTAACCAATCTTGTGCATCCAATAGGTTGAGTTGTGTCATTGGATTAACATTTAGGTCATTTTCGTCCTCCCTATGCTTATTCTTGTCCAATAAGGGTTTTTAACCAATCTTGTGCATCCAATAAGTTCATTTGTGTCATTGGATTAACATTTAGGTCATTTTCGTCCTCCCTAGGCATATTCTTGTCCAATTAGAGTTTTAGACCAATCTTGTGCATCCAATAGGTGTGTTTGGGTCATTGGATGATCAATTAGGTTATTTTCGTCCTCCCTAGGCTTATTCTTGTCCAATTAGGATTTTTAACTAATCTTGTTCATCCAATAAGTTCATTTGTGTCATTGGATGATCAATTAGGTCATTTTCGTCCTCCCTAGGCATATTCTTGTCCAATTAGGGTTTTTAACCAATCTTGTGCATCCAATAGGTGTGTTTGTGTCATTGGATGATCAATTAGTTAATTTTCGTCCTCCCTAGGCTTATTCTTGTCCAATTAGGGTTTTTAACCAATCTTGTGCATCCAATAGGTGTGTTTGTGTCATTGGATGATCAATTAGGTCATTTTCGTCCTCCCTAGGCATATTCTTGTCCAATTAGGATTTTTAACCAATCTTGTGCATCCAATAGGTGTGTTTGTGTCATTGGATGATCAATTAGGTCATTTTCGTCCTCCCTAGGCTTATTCTTGTCCAATTACAGTTTTTAACCAATCTTGTGCATCCAATAAGTTGAGTTGTGTCATTGGATTAACATTTAGGTCATTTTCGTCCTCCCTAGGCTTATTCTTGTCCAATTAGGGTTTTTAACCAATCTTGTGCATCCAATAAGTTCATTTGTGTCATTGGATTAACATTTAGGTCATTTTCGTCCTCCCTAGGCATATTCTTGTCCAATTAGAGTTTTAGACCAATCTTGTGCATCCAATAGGTGTGTTTGTGTCATTGGATGATCAGTTAGGTTATTTTCGTCCTCCCTAGGCTTACTCTTGTCCAATTAAGGTTTTTAACTAATCTTGTGCATCCAATAAGTTCATTTGTTTCATTGGATGATCAATTAGGTCATTTTCGTCCTCCCTAGGCATATTCTTGTCCAATTAGGGTTTTTAACCAATCTTGTGCATCCAATAGGTGTGTTTGTGTCATTGGATGATCAATTAGGTCATTTTCGTCCTCCCTAGGCTTATTCTTGTCCAATTAGGGTTTTTTTAACCAATCTTGTACATCGAATAAGTTCATTTGTGTCATTGGATTAACATTTAGGTCATTTTCGTCCTCCCTAGGCATATTCTTGTCCAATTAGGGTTTTTAACCAATCTTGTGCATCCAATAGGTGTGTTTGTGTCATTGGATGATCAATTAGGTCATTTTCGTCCTCCATAGGCTTATTCTTGTCCAATAAGGGTTTTTAACCAATCTTGTGCATCCAATAGGTGTGTTTGTGTCATTGGATGATCAATTAGGTCATTTTCGTCCTCCCTAGGCTTATTCATGTCCAATTAGGGTTTTTAACCAATCTTGTGCATCCAATAGGTGAGTTTGTGTCGTTGTATTAACATTTAGGTCATTTTCGTCCTCCCTAGGCTTATTCTTGTCCAATTAGGGTTTTTAACCAATCTTGTGCATCCAATAAGTTCATTTGTGTCATTGGATTAACATTTAGGTCATTTTCGTCCTCCCTAGGCTTATTCTTGTCAAATTAGGGTTTCTAACCAATCGTGTGCATCCAATCGGTCTGTTTGTGTCATTGGATGAACATTTAGGTAATTTTCGTCCTCCCTAGGCGTATTCTTGTCCAATTAGGGTTTTTAACCAATCTTGTGCATCCAATAGGTGTGTTTGTGTCATTGGATGAACATTTAGGTCATTTTCGTCCTCCCTAGGCTTATTCTTGTCCAATTAGGGTTTTTAACCAATCTTGTGCATCCAATAAGTTCATTTGTGTCATTGGATTAACATTTAGGTCATTTTCGTCCTCCCTAGGCTTATTCTTGTAGAATTAGGGTTTTTAACCAATCTTGTGCATCCAATAAGTTCATTTGTGTCATTGGATGAACATTTAGGTCATTTTCGTCCACCCTAGCCTTATTCTTGTCCAATTAGGGTTTTTAAGCAATCTTGTGCGTCCAATAAGTTCATTTGTGTCATTGGATGAACATTTAGGTCATTTTCGTCCTCCCTAGGCTTATTCTTGTCCAATTAGGGTTTTTAAGCAATCTTGTGCATCCAATAAGTTCATTTGTGTCATTGGATGCACATTTAGGTCATTTTCGTCCTCCCTAGGCTTATTCTTGTCCAATTAGGGTTTTTAACCAATCTTGTGCATCCAATAAGTTCATTTGTGTCATTGGATTAACATTTAGGTCATTTTCGTCCTCCCTAGGCATATTCTTTACCAATTAGGGTTTTTAACCAATCTTGTGCATCCAATAGGTGTGTTTGTGTCATTGGATGATCAATTAGGTCATTTTCGTCCTCCCTAGGCTTATTCTTGTCCAATTAGGGTTTTTAACCAATCTTGTGCATCCAATAGGTGTGTTTGTTTCATTGGATGATCAATTAGGTCATTTTCGTCCCCCCTAGGCATATTCTTGTCCAACTAGGGTTTTTAACCAATCTTGTGCATCCAATAGGTGTGTTTGTGTCATTGGATGATCAATTAGGTCATTTTCGTCCTCCCTAGGCTTATTCTTGTCCAATTAGGGGTTTTAACCAATCTTGTGCATCCAATAAGTTGAGTTGTGTCATTGGATTAACATTTTGATCATTTTCGTTCTCCCTAGGCTTTTTCTTGTCCAATTAGGGTTTTTAACCAACCTTGTGAATCCAATAAGTTCATTTGTGTCATTGGATTAACATTTTGGTCATTTTTGTCCTCCCTAGGCATATTCTTGTCCAATTAGGGTTTTTAACCAATCTTGCGCATCCAATAGGTGTGTTTGTGTCATTGGATGATCAGTTTGATTATTTTCGTCCTCCCTAGGCTTATTCTTGTCCAATTAGGGTTTTTAACTAATCTTGTGCATCCAATAAGTTCATTTGTGTCATTGGATGATCAATTATGTCATTTTCGTCCTCCGTAGGCATATTCTTGTCCAATTAGGGTTTTTAACCAATCTTGTGCATCCAATAGGTGTGTTTGTGTCATTGGATGATCAATTAGGTCATTTTCGTCCTCCCTAGGCTTATTCTTGTCCAATTAGGGGTTTTAACCAATCTTGTGCATCCAATAAGTTGAGTTGTGTCGTTGGATTAACATTTAGGTCATTTTCGTTCTCTCTAGGCTTATTCTTTTCCAATTAGGGTTTTTAACCAATCTTGTGCATCCAATAGGTGTGTTTGTGTCATTGGATGATCAATTAGGTCATTTTCGTCCTCCCTAGGCTTATTCTTGTCCAATTAGGGTTTTTAATCAATCTTGTGCATCCAATAAGTTCATTTGTGTCATTGGATTAACATTAAGGTCATTTTCGTCCTCCCTAGGCATATTCTTGTCCAATTAGTGTTTTTAACCAATCTTGTGCTTCCAATAGGTGTGTATGTGTCATTGGATGATCAATTAGGTCATTTTCGTCCTCCCTAGGCTTATTCTTGTCGAATTAGGGTTTTTAACCAATCTTGTGCATCCAATAACTTTGTTTGTGTCATTGAATTAATATTTAGGTCATTTTCGTCCTCCCTAGGCATGTTCTTGTCCAACTAGGGTTTTTAACCAATCTTGTGCATCCAATAGGTGTGTTTGTGTCATTGGATGATCAATTAGGTCATTTTCTTCCTCCCTAGGCTTATTCTTGTCCAATTAGGGTTTTTAACCAATCTTGTGCATCCAATAAGTTGAGTTGTGTCATTGGATTAACATTTAGGTCATTTTTGTTCTCCCTAGCCTTATTCTTATCCAATTAGGGTTTTTAACCAATCTTGTGCATCCAATAGGTGTGTTTTTGTCAATGAATGATCAATTAGGTCATTTTCGTCCTCCCTAGGCTTATTCTTGTCCAATTAGGGTTTTTAACCAATCTTGTGCATCCAATAGGTGTGTTTGTGTCATTGGATGATCAATTAGGTCATTTTCGTCCTCCCTAGGCTTATTCTTGTCCAATTAGGGTTTTTAACTAATCTTGTGCAGCCGATAAGTTTGTTTGTGTCATTGAATTAATATTTAGGTCATTTTCGTCCTCCCTAGGCATATTCTTGTCCAATTAGGGTTTTTAACCAATCTTGTGCATCGAATAGGTGTGTTTGTGTCATTGGATGATCAATTAGGTCATTTACGTCCTCCCTAGGCTTATTCTTGTCCAATTAGGGTTTTCAACCAATCTTGTGCATCCAATAACTTTGTTTGTGTCATTGAATTAATATTTAGGTCATTTTCGTCCTCCCTAGGCATATTCTTGTCCAATTAGGGTTTTTAACCAATCTTGTGCATCCAATAGGTGTGGTTGTGTCATTGGATCTTCAATTAGGTGATTTTTGTCCTTCCTAGGCTTATTCTTGTCCAATTAGGGTTTTTAACCAATCTTGTGCATCCAATAGGTGTGTTTGTGTCATTGGATGATCAATTAGGTCATTTTCGTCCTCCCTAGGCTTATTCTTGTCCAATTAGGGTTTTTAACCAATCTTGTGCATCCAATAAATTGAGTTGTTTCAATGGATTAACATTTAGGTCATTTTCGTCCTCCCTAGGCTTATTCTTGTCCAATTAGGGTTTTTAACCAATCTTGTGCATCCAATAAGTTCATTTGTGTCATTGGATTAACATTTAG
Source organism: Cicer pinnatifidum (assembly GCA_037974775.1). Lineage (NCBI taxonomy): Eukaryota > Viridiplantae > Streptophyta > Magnoliopsida > Fabales > Fabaceae > Cicer > Cicer pinnatifidum. Next base: position 56,665 of record JBBPBR010000413.1, read on the forward strand.
GTCATTTTCGTCCTCCCTAGGCATATTCTTGTCCAATTAGGGTTTTTAACCAATCTTGTTCATCCAATTGGTGTGTTTGTGTCATTGGATGATCAATTAGGTCATTTTCGTCCTCCCTAGGCTTATTCTTGTCCAATTAGGGTTTTTAACCAATCTTGTGCATCCAATAGGTGTGTTTGTGTCATTGGATGATCAGTTAGGTTATTTTCGTCCTCCCTAGGCTTACTCTTGTCCAATTAGGGTTTTTAACTAATCTTGTGCATCCAATAAGTTCATTTGTTTCATTCGATGATCAATTAGGTCATTTTCGTCCTCCCTAGGCATATTCTTGTCCAATTAGGGTTTTTAACCAATCTTGTGCATCCAATAGGTGTGTTTGTGTCATTGGATGATCAATTAGGTCATTTTCGTCCTCCCTAGGCTTATTCTTGTCCAATTAGGGTTTTTAACCAATCTTGTGCATCCAATAAGTTGAGTTGTGTCATTGGATTAACATTTTGATCATTTTCGTTCTCCCTAGGCTTATTCTTGTCCAATTAGGGTTTTTAACCAATCTTGTGCATCCAATAGGTGTGTTTGTGTCATTGGATGATCAATTAGGTCATTTTCGTCCTCCCTAGGCTTATTCTTGTCCAATTAGGGTTTTTAACCAATCTTGTGCATCCAATAAATTGAGTTGTTTCAATGGATTAACATTTAGGTCATTTTCGTCCTCCCTAGGCTTATTCTTGTCCAATTAGGGTTTTTAACCAATCTTGTGCATCCAATAAGTTCATTTGTGTCATTGGATTAACATTTAGGTCATTTTCGTCCTCCCTAGGCATATTCTTGTCCAATTAGGGTTTTTAACCAATATTGTGCATCAAATAGGTGTGTTTGTGTCATTGGATGATCAATTAGGTCATTTTCATCCTCCCTAGGCTGATTCTTGTCCAATTAGGGTTTTTAACCAATCTTGTGCATCCAATAGGTGTGTTTGTGTCATTGGATGATCAATTAGGTCATTTTCGTCCTCCCTAGGCTTATTCTTGTCCAATTAGGGTTTTTAACCAATCTTGTGCATCCAATAGGTGTGTTTTTGTCATTCGATGATCAATTAGGTCATTTTCATCATCCCAAGGCTTATTCTTGTCCAATTAGGGTTTTTAACCAATCTTGTGCATCCAATAACTTTGTTTGTGTCATTGAATTAATATTTAGGTTATTTTCGTCCTCCTTAGGCATATTCTTGTCGAATTAGGGTTTTTAACCAATCTTGTGCATCCAATAGGTGTGTTTGTGTCATTGGATGATCAATTAGGTCATTTTCGTCCTCCCTAGGCTTATTCTTGTCAAATTAGGGTTTTTAACCAATCTTGTGCATCCAATAAGTTCATTTGTGTCATTGGATTAACATTTAGGTCATTTTCGTCCTCCCTAGGCTTATTCTTGTCCAATTAGGGTTTCTAACCAATCTTGTGCATCCAATAGGTGTGTTTGTGTCATTGGATGAACATTTAGGTCATTTTCGTCCTCCGTAGGCTTATTCTTGTCCAATTAGGGTTTTTAACCAATCTTGTGCATCAAATAAGTTCACTTGTGTCATTGGATGAATAGTTAGGTCATTTTCGTCCTCCCTAGACCTTTTCTTGTCAAATTAGGGTTTCAAACCAATCGTGTGCATCCAATAGGTGTGTTTGTGTCATTGGATGAACATTTAGGTCATTTTCGTCCTCCCTAGGCTTATTCTTGTCCAATTAGGGTTTCTAACCAATCTTGTGCATCCAATAGGTGTGTTTGTGTCATTGGATGAACATTTAGGTTATTTTTGTCCTCCCTAGTCTTATTCTTGTCCAATTAGGGTTTTAAGCAATCTTGTGCATCCAATAAGTTCATTTGGGTCATTGGATGAATAGTTAGGTCATTTTCGTCCTCCCTAGGCTTATTCTTGTCCAATTAGGGTTTCTAACAAATCGTGTGCATCCAATAGGTGTGTTTGTGTCATTGGATAAACATTTAGGTCATTTTCGTCCTCCCTAGGCTTATTCTTGTCCAATTAGGGTTTTTAACCAATCTTGTGCATCCAATAACTTTATTTGTGTCATTGGATGAACATTTAGGTCATTTTCGTCCTCCCTAGGATTATTCTTGTCCAATTAGGGTTTCTAACAAATCTTGTGCATCCAATAGGTGTGTTTGTGTCGTTGGATGAACATTTAGGTCATTTTCGTCCTCCCTAGTCTTATTCTTGTCCAATTAGGGTTTTAAGCAATCTTGTGCATCCAATAAGTTCATTTGGGTCATTGGATGAATAGTTAGGTCATTTTCGTCCTCCCTAGGCTTATTCTTGTCAAATTAGGGTTTCTAACAAATCGTGTGCATCCAATAGGTGTGTTTGTGTCATTGGATAAACATTTAGGTCATTTTCGTCCTCCCTAGGCTTATTCTTGTCCAATTAGGGTTTTTAACCAATCTTGTGCATCCAATAACTTTATTTGTGTCATTGGATGAACATTTAGGTCATTTTCGTCCTCCCTAGGCTTATTCTTGTCCAATTAGGGTTTCTAACAAATCTTGTGCATCCAATAGGTGTGTTTGTGTCGTTGGATGAACATTTAGGTCATTTTCGTCCTCCCTAGTCTTATTCTTGTCCAATTAGGGTTTTAAGCAATCTTGTGCATTCAATAAGTTCATTTGTGTCATTGGATGAATATTTAGGTCATTTTCATCCTCCCTAGGCTTATTCTGGTCCAATTAGGGTTTCTAACAAATCTTGTGCATCCAATAGGTGTGTTTGTGTCGTTGGATGAACATTTAGGTCATTTTCGTCCTCCCTAGTCTTATTCTTGTCTAATTAGGGTTTTAAGCAATCTTGTGCATTCAATAAGTTCATTTGTGTCATTGGATGAATATTTAGGTCATTTTCATCCTCCCTAGGCTTATTCTTGTCCAATTAGGGTTTCTAACCAATCTTGTGCATCCAATAGGTGTGTTTGTGTCATTGGATGAACATTTAGGTCATTTTCGTCCTCCCAAGGCTTATTTTTGTCCAATTAGGGTTTTTAACCAATCTTGTGCATCCAATAGGTGTGTTTGTGTCATCGGATGAACATTTAGGTCATTTTCGTCATTCCTAGGCTTAGTCTTGTCCAATTAGGGTTTCTAACCAATCTTGTGCATCCAATAGGTGTGTTTGTGTCATTGGATGAACATTTAGGTTATTTTCGTCCTCCCTAGTCTTATTCTTGTCCAATTAGGGTTTTTAACCAATCTTGTGCATCCAATAAGTTCATTTGTGTCATTGAATGAACATTTAGGTCATTTTCGTCCTCCCTAGTCTTATTCTTGTCAAATTAGGTTTCTAACCAATCTTGTGCATCCAATAGGTGTGTTTGTGTCATTGGATGAACATTTAGGTTATTTTTGTCCTCCCTAGTCTTATTCTTGTCCAATTAGGGTTTTAAGCAATCTTGTGCATCCAATAAGTTCATTTGTGTCATTGGATGAATAATTAGGTCATTTTCGTCCTCCCTAGGCTTATTCTTGTCAAATTAGGGTTTCTAACCAATCGTGTGCATCCAATAGGTGTGTTTGTGTCATTGGATGAACATTTAGGTCATTTTCGTCCTCCCTAGGCTTATTCTTGTCCAATTAGGGTTTTTAACCAATCTTGTGCATCCAATAACTTCATTTGTGTCATTGGATGAACATTTAGGTCATTTTCGTCCTCCCTAGGATTATTCTTGTCCAATTAGGGTTTCTAACAAATCTTGTGCATCCAATAGGTGTGTTTGTGTCGTTGGATGAACATTTAGGTCATTTTCGTCCTCCCTAGTCTTATTCTTGTCCAATTAGGGTTTTAAGCAATCTTGTGCATTCAATAAGTTCATTTGTGTCATTGGATGAATATTTAGGTCATTTTCATCCTCCCTACGCTTATTCTGGTCCAATTAGGGTTTCTAACAAATCTTGTGCATCCAATAGGTGTGTTTGTGTCGTTGGATGAACATTTAGGTCATTTTCGTCCTCCCTAGTCTTATTCTTGTCTAATTAGGGTTTTAAGCAATCTTGTGCATTCAATAAGTTCATTTGTGTCATTGGATGAATATTTAGGTCATTTTCATCCTCCCTAGGCTTATTCTTGTCCAATTAGGGTTTCTAACCAATCTTGTGCATCCAATAGGTGTGTTTGTGTCATTGGATGAACATTTAGGTCATTTTCGTCCTCCCAAGGCTTATTTTTGTCCAATTAGGGTTTTTAACCAATCTTGTGCATCCAATAGGTGTGTTTGTGTCATCGGATGAACATTTAGGTCATTTTCGTCATTCCTAGGCTTAGTCTTGTCCAATTAGGGTTTTTAACCAATCTTGTGCATCCAATAGGTGTGTTTGTGTCATTGGATGAACATTTAGGTTATTTTCGTCCTCCCTAGTCTTATTCTTGTCCAATTAGGGTTTTTAACCAATCTTGTGCATCCAATAAGTTCATTTGTGTCATTGAATGAACATTTAGGTCATTTTCGTCCTCCCTAGGCTTATTCTTGTGCAATTAGGGTTTTTAACCAATCTTGTGCATCCAATAGGTGTGTTTGTGTCATTGGATGAACATTTAGGTCATTTTCGTCCTCCCTAGGCTTATTCTTGTCCAACTAGGGTTTTAAGCAATCTTGTGCATCCAATAAGTTCATTTGTGTCATTGGATGAATATTTAGGTCATTTTCGTCTTCCCTAGGATTATTCTTGTCAAATTAGGGTTTCTAACCAATCTTGTGCATCCAATAGGTGTGTTTGTGTCATTGGATGAACATTTAGGTCATTTTCGTCCTCCCTAGGCTTATTCTTGTCCAACTAGGGTTTTTAACCAATCTTGTAAATCCAATAGGTGTGTTTGTGTCATTGGATGAACATTTAGGTCATTTTCGTCCTCCCTAGGCTTATTCTTGTCCAATTAGGGTTTTTAACCAATCTTGTGCATCCAATAAGTTCATTTGTGTCATTGGATGAACATTTAGGTCATTTTCGTCCTCCCTAGGCTTATTCTTGTGCAATTAGGGTTTTTAACCAATCTTGTGCATCCAATAGGTGTGTTTGTGTCATTGGATGAACATTTAGGTCATTTTCGTCCTCCCTAGGCTTATTCTTGTCCAACTAGGGTTTTAAGCAATCTTTTGCATCCAATAAGTTCATTTGTGTCATTGGATTAACATTTAGGTCATTTTCGTCCTCCCTAGGCTTATTCTTGTCCAATTAGGGTTTTTAACCAATCATGTGCATCCAATAAGTTCATTTGTGTCATTGGATAAACAAATAGGTCATTTTCATCCACCCTAAGCTTATTCTTGTCCAATTATGGTTTTTATCCAATCTTATGCATCCAATAAGTTCATTTGTGTCATTGGATGAACATTTAGGTCATTTTCGTCCTCCCTAGGCTTATTCTTGTCCAATTAGGGTTTTTAACCAATCTTGTGCATCCAATAGGTGTGTTTGTGTCATTGGATGAACATTTAGGTCATTTTCGTCCTCCCTAGGCTTATTCTTGTCCAATTAGGGTTTTTAACCGATCTTGTGCATCCAATAAGTTCATTTGTGTCATTGGATTAACATTTAGGTCATTTTCATCCTTCCTAGGCTTATTCTTGTCCAATTAGGGTTTCTAACCAATCTTGTGCATTCAATAGGTGTGTTTGTGTCATTGGATGAACATTTAGGTCATTTTCGTCCTCCCTAGGCTTATTCTTGTCCAATTAGGATTTTTAACCAATCTTGTGCATCCAATAAGTTCATTTGTGTCATTGGATTAACATTTAGGTCATTTTCGACCTTCCTAGGCTTATTCTTGTCCAATTAGGGTTTCTAACTAATCTTGTGCATCCAATAGGTGTGTTTGTGTTATTGGATGAACATTTAGGTCATTTTCGTCCTCCATAGGCTTATTCTTGTCCAATTAGGGTTTTTAACCAATCTTGTGCATCCAATAAGTTCATTTGTGTCATTGGATTAACATTTAGGTCATTTTCGTCCTCCCTAGGCTTATTTATGTGCAATTAGGGTTTTTAACCAATCTTGTGCATCCAATAAGTTCATTTGTGTCATTGGATTAACATTTAGGTCATCTTCGTCCTCCCTAGGCTTATTCTTGTCCAATTAGGGTTTTTAACCAATCTTGTGCATCCAATAAGTTCATTTGTGTCATTGGATTAACATTTAGGTCATTTTCGTCCTCCCTAGGCTTATTCTTGTCCAATTAGGGTTTTTAACCAATCTTGTGCATCCAATAGGTGTGTTTGTGTCATTCGATGATAGATTAGGTCATTTTCGTCCTCCCTAGGCTTATTCTTGTCCAATTAGGGTTTTTAACCAATCTTGTGCATCCAATAAGTTCATTTGTGTCATTGGATTAACATTTAGGTCATTTTCGTCCTCCCTAGGCTTATTCTTGTCCAATTAGGGTTTTTAACCAATCTTGTGCATCCAATAGGTGTGTTTGTGTCATTGGATGAACACTTAGGTCATTTTCGTCCTCCCTAGGCTTATTCTTGTCCAATTAGGGTTTTTAACCAATCTTGTGCATCCAATAAGTTCATTTGTGTCATTGGGTGAACATTTAGGTCATTTTCGTCCTCCCTAGGCTTATTCTTGTTCAATTAGGGCTTCTAACCAATCTTGTGCATCCAATAGGTGTGTTTAGTCATTTGATGAACATTTAGGTCATTTTCGTCCTCCCTAGGCTTATTCTTGTCCAATTAGGGTTTTTAACCAATCTTGTGCATCCAATAGGTGTGTTTGTGTCATTGGATGAACATTTAGGTCATTTTCGTCCTCCCTAGGCTTATTCTTGTCCAATTAGGGTTTTTAACCAATCTTGTGCATCCAATAAGTTCATTTGTGTCATTGGATTAACATTTAGGTCATTTTCGTCCTCCCTAGGCTTATTCTTGTCCAATTAGGGTTTTTAACCTATCTTGTGCATCCAATAAGTTCATTTGTGTCATTGGACGAACATTTAGGTTATTTTCGTCCTCCCTAGGCTTATTCTTGTCCAATTAGGGTTTTTAACTAATCTTGTGCATCCAATAAGTTCATTTGTGTCATTGGACGAACATTTAGGTCATTTTCGTCCTCCCTAGGCTTATTCTTATCCAATTAGAGTTTCTAACCAATCTTGTGCATCCAATAGGTGTGTTTGTGTCATTGGATGAACATTTAGGTCATTTTCGTCCTCCCTAGGCTTATTCTTGTCAAATTAGGGTTTTAAGCAATCTTGTGCATCCAATTAGTTCATTTGTGTCTTTGGATGAATATTTAGGTCATTTTCATCCTCCATAGGCTTATTCTTGTCCAATTAGGGTTTTTAACCAATCTTGTGCATGCAATAGGTGTGTTTGTGTCATTGGTTGAACATTTAGGTCATTTTCATCCTCCCTAGGCTTATTCTTATCCAATTAGGGTTTCTAACCAATCTTGTGCATCAAATAGGTGTGTTTGTGTCATTGGATGAACGTTTAGGTCATTTTCGTCCTCCCAAGGCTTATTCTTGTCCAATTAGGGTTTTAAGCAATCTTGTGCATCCAATAAGTTCATTTGTGTCATTGGATTAACATTTAGGTCATTTTCGTCCTCCCTAGGCTTATTCTTGTCCAATTAGGGATTTTAACCAATCTTGTGCATCCAATAGGTGTGTTTGTGTCATCGGATGAACATTTAGGTCATTTTCGTCCTCCCTAGGCTTATTCTTGTCCAATTAGGGTTTTTAACCAATCTTGTGCATCCAATAAGTTCATTTGTGTCATTGGATTAACATTTAGGTCATTTTCGTCCTCCCTAGGCTTATTCTTGTCCAATTAGGGTTTTTAACCAATCTTGTGCATCCAATAAGTTCATTTGTGTCATTTGATGAACATTTAGGTCATTTTCATCCTCCCTAGGCTTATTCTTGTCCAATTAGGGTTTTTAACCAATCTTGTTTATCCAATAAGTTCATTTGTGTCATTGGATGAACATTTAGGTCATTTTCGTCCTCCCTAGGCTTATTCTTGTCCAATTAGGGTTTTTAACCAATCTTGTGCATCCAATAGGTGTGTTTGTGTCATTGGATGAACATTTAGGTCATTTTCGTCCTCCCTAGGCTTATTCTTGTCCAATTAGGGTTTTTAACCAATCTTGTGCATCCAATAAGTTCATTTTTGTCATTGGGTGAACATTTAGGTCATTTTCGTCCTCCCTAGGCTTATTCTTGTCCAATTAGGTTTCTAACCAATCTTGTGCATCCAATAGGTGAGTTTAGTCATTTGATGAACATTTAGGTCATTTTCGTCCTCTCTAGGCTTATTCCTGTCCAATTAGGGTTTTTAACCAATCTTGTTTATCCAATAAGTTCATTTGTGTCATTGGATGAACATTTAGGTCATTTTCGTCCTCCCTAGGCTTATTCTTGTCCAATTAGGGTTTTTAACCAATCTTGTGCATCCAATAAGTTCATTTGTGTCATTGGATGAACATTTAGGTCATTTTCGTCCTCCCTAGGCTTATTCTTGTCCAATTAGGGTTTTTAACCAATCTTGTGCATCCAATAAGTTCATTTGTGTCATTGGTTGAACATTTAGGTCATTTTCGTCCTCCCTAGGCTTATTCTTGTCCAATTAGGGTTTTTAACCATCCTTGTGCATCCAATAAGTTCATTTGTGTCATTGGTGGAACATTTAGGTCATTTACGTCCTCCCTAGTCTTATTCTTGTCCAATTAGGGTTTTTATGCAATCTTGTGCATCCAATAGGTGTGTTTGTGTCATTGGACGAACATTTAGGTCATTTTCGTCCTCCCTAGGCTTATTCTTGTCCGATTAAGGTTTTTAACCAATGTTGTGCATTCAATAAGTTCATTTGTGTCATTGGATGAACATTTAGGTCATTTTCGTCCTCCCTAGGCTTATTCTTGTCCAATTAGGGTTTTTAACCAATCTTGTGCATCCAATAAGTTCATTTGTGTCATTGGATGAACATTTAGGTCATTTTCGTCCTCCCTAGGCTTATTCTTGTGCAATTAGGGTTTTTAACCAATCTTGTGCATCCAATAGGTGCGTTTGTGTCATTGGATGAACATTTAGGTCATTTTCGTCCTCCCTAGGCTTATTCTTGTCCAATTAGGGTTTTTAACCAATCTTGTGCATCCAATAAGTTCAATTGTGTCATTGGATGAACATTTAGGTTATTTTCGTCCTCCCTAGGCTTATTCTTGTCCAATTAGGGTTTTTAACCAATCTTGTGCATCCAATAAGTTCATTTGTGTCATTGGATTAACATTTAGGTCATTTTCGTCCTTCCTAGGCTTATTCTTGTCCAATTAGGGTTTCTAACCAATCTTGTGCATCCAATAAGTTCATTTGTGTCATTGGGTGAACATTTAGGTCATTTTCGTCCTCCCTAGGCTTATTCTTGTCCAATTAGGGTTTCTAACCAATCTTGTGCATCCAATAGGTGTGTTTAGTCATTTGATGAACATTTAGGTTATTTTCGTCCTCCCTAGGCTTATTCTTGTCCACTTAGGATTTTTAACCAATCTTGTGCATCCAATAAGTTCATTTGTGTCATTGGATTATCATTTAGGTCATTTTCGTCCTCCCTAGGCTTATTCTTGTCCAATTAGGGTTTCTAACCAATCTTGTGCATCCAATAGGTGTGTTTGTGTCATTGGATGAACATTTAGGTCATTTTCGTCCTCCCTAGGCTTATTCTTGTCCAATTAGGGTTTTTAACCAATCTTGTGCATCCAATAACTTCATTTGTGTCATTGGATGAACATTTAGGTCATTTTCGTCCTCCCAAGGCATATTCTTGTACAATTAGGGTTTCTAACCAATCTTGTGCATCCAATAGGTGTGTTTGTGTCATTGGATGAACATTTAGGTCATTTTCGTCCTCCCTAGTCTTATTCTTGTCCAATTAGGGTTTTTAACCAATCTTGTGCATCCAATAAGTTCATTTGTGTCATTGGATTATCATTTAGGTCATTTTCGTCCTCCCTAGGCTTATTCTTGTCCAGTTAGGGTTTCTAACCAATCTTGTGCATCCAATAGGTGTGTTTGTGTCATTGGATGAACATTTAGGTCATTTTCGTCCTCCCTAGGCTTATTCTTGTCCAATTAGGGTTTTTAACCAATCTTGTGCATCCAATAAGTTCATTTGTGTCATTGGATGAACATTTAGGTCATTTTCGTCATCCCAAGGCTTATTCTTGTCCAATTAGGGTTTCTAAACAATCTTGTGCATCCAATAGGTGTGTTTGTGTCATTGGATGAACATTTAGGTCATTTTCGTCCTCCTTAGTCTTATTCTTGTACAATTTGGGTTTTAACCAATCTTGTGCATCCAATAAGTTCATTTGTGTCATTGGTTGAATAGTTAAGTCATTTTCGTCCTCCCTAGGTTTATTCTTGTCAAATTAGGGTTTCTAACCAATCTTCAGCATCCAATAGGTGTGTTTGTGTCATTGGATGAACATTTAGGTCATTTTCGTCCTCCCTAGTCTTATTCTTGTCCAATTAGGGTTTTAAGCAATCTTGTGCATCCAATAAGTTCATTTGTGTCATTGGATGAATAGTTAGGTCATTTTCGTCCTCCCTAGGCTTATTCTTGTCAAATTAGGGTTTCTAACCAATCTTGTGCATCCAATAGGTGTGTTTGTGTCTTTGGATGAACATTTAGGTTATTTTCGTCCTCCCTAGTCTTATTCTTGTCCAATTAGGGATTTAAGCAATCTTGTGCATCCAATAAGTTCATTTGTGTCATTGGATGAATAGTTAGGTCATTTTCGTCCTCCCTAGGCTTATTCTTGTCCAATTAGGGTTTCTAAACAATCTTGTGCATCCAATAGGTGTGTTTGTGTCATTGGATGAACATTTAGGTCATTTTCGTCCTCCCTAGGCTTATTCTTGTCCAATTAGGGTTTTTAACCAATCTTGTGCATCCAATAAGTTCATTTGTGTCATTGGATTAACATTTAGGTCATTTTCGTCCTCCCTAGGCTTATTCTTGTCCAATTAGGGTTTTTAACCAATCTTGTGCATCCAATAGGTGTGTTTGTGTCATTGGATGAACCTTTAGGTCATTTTCGTCCTCCCTAGGCTTATTCTTGTCCAATTAGGGTTTCTAACCAATCTTGTGCATCCAATAGGTGTGTTTGTGTCATTGGATGAACATTTAGGTCATTTTCGTCCTCCCTATGCTTATTCTTGTCCAATTAGGGATTTTAAGCAATCTTGTGCATCCAATATGTTCATTTGTGTCATTGGATGAACATTTAGGTCATTTTCGTCCTCCCAAGGCTTATTCTTGTCCAATTAGGGTTTGTAAACAATCTTGTGCATCCAATAGGTGTGTTTGTGTCATTGGATGAACATTTAGGTCATTTTCGTCCTCCCTAGGCTTATTCTTGTCCAATTAGGGTTTTTAACCAATCTTGTGCATCCAATAAGTTCATTTGTGTCATTGGATGTACATTTAGGTCATTTTCATCCTCCCTAGGCTTATTCTTGTCCAATTAGGGTTTCTAACCAATCTTGTGCATCCAATAGGTGTGTTTAGTCATTTGATGAACATTTAGGTCATTTTCGTCCTCCCTAGGCTTATTCTTGTCCAATTAGTGTTTTTAACCAATCTTCTGCATCCAATAGGTGTGTTTGTGTCATTGGGTGAACATTTAGGTCATTTTCGTCCTTCCTAGGCTTATTCTTGTCCAATTAGGGTTTCTAACCAATCTTGTGCATCCAATAGGTGTGTTTGTGTCATTGGATGAACATTTAGGTCATTTTCGTCCTCCCTAGGCTTATTCTTGTCCAATTAGGGTTTTTAACCAATCTTGTGCATCCAATAAGTTCATTTGTGTCATTGGGTGAACATTTAGGTCATTTTCGTCCTCCCTATGCTTATTCTTGTACAATTAGGGTTTTTAACCAATCTTGTGCATCCAACAGGTGTGTTTGTGTCATTGGATGAACATTTAGGTCATTGTCGTCCTCCCTATGCTTATTCTTGTCCAATTAGGGTTTCTAAACAATCTTGTGCATCCAATAGGTGTGTCTGTGTCATTGGGTGAACATTTGTGTCATTTTCGTCCTCCCAAGGCTTATTCTTGTTCAATTAGGGTTTCTAAACAATCTTGTGCATCCAATAGGTATGTTTGTGTCATTGGATGAACATTTAGGTCATTTTCGTCCTCCCTAGGCTTATTCTTGTCCAATTAGGGTTTTTAACCAATCTTGTGCATCCAATAGGTGTGTTTAGTCATTTGATGAACATTTAGGTCATTTTCGTCCTCCCTAGGCTTATTCTTGTCCAATTAGGGTTTCTAACCAATCTTGTGCATCCAATAAGTTCATTTGTGTCATTGGATGAACATTTAGGTCATTTTCGTCCTCCCTAGGCTTATTCTTGTCCAATTAGGGTTTCTAACCAATCTTGAGCATCCAATAGGTGTGTTTGTGTCATTTGATGAACATTTAGGTCATTTTCGTCCTCCCTAGGCTTATTCTTGTCCAATTAGGGTTTTTAACCAATCTTGTGCATCCAATAAGTTCATTTGTGTCATTGGATGAACATTTAGGTCATTTTCGTCCTCCCTAGGCTTATTCTTGTCCAATTAGGGTTTCTAACCAATCTTGTGTATCCAATAGGTGTGTTTGTGTCATTGGATGAACATTTAGGTCATTTTCGTCCTCCCAATGCTTATTCTTGTCCAATTAGGGTTTTTAACCAATCTCGTGCATCCAATAGGTGTGTTTGTGTTATTGGATGAACATTTAGGTCATTTTTGTCCTCCCAATGCTTATTCTTGTCCAATTAGGGTTTTTAACCAATCTTGTGCATCCAATAGGTGTGTTTGTGTCATTGGATGAGCATTTAGGTCATTTTCGTCCTCCCTAGGCTTATTCTTGTCCAATTAGGGTTTCTAACCAATCTTGTGCATCCAATAGGTGTGTTTGTGTCATTGGATGAATACTTAGGTCATTTTCGTCCTCCCTAGGCTTATTCTTGTCCAATTAGGGTTTCTAACCAATCTTGTGCATCCAATAGGTGTGTTTGTGTCATTGGATGAACATTTAGGTCATTTTCGTCCTCCCTATGCTTATTCTTGTCCAATTAGGGTTTCTAACCAATCTTGGGCATCCAATAGGTGTGTTTGTGTCATTGGATGAACATTTAGGTCATTTTCTTCCTCCCTAGGCTTATTCTTGTCCAATTAGGGTTTTTAACCAATCTTGCGCATCCAATATGTTCATTTGTGTCAATTGGTGAACATTTAGGTCATTTTCGTCCTCCCTAGGCTTATTCTTGTCCAATTAGGGTTTCTAACCAATCTTTTGCATCCAATAGGTGTGTTTAGTTGTTTGATGAACATTTAGGTTATTTTCGTCCTCCTAGGCTTATTTTTGTCCATTTAGGGTTTTTAACCAATCTTGTGCATCCAATAAGTTCAATTGTGTCATTGGATGAACATTTAGGTCATTTTCGTCCTCCCTAGGCTTATTCTTGTCCAATTAGGGTTTTTAACCAATCTTGTGCATCCAATAATTTCATTTGTGTCATTGGATGAACATTTAGGTCATTTTCGTCCTCCCTAGGATTATTCTTGTCCAATTAGGGTTTCTAACAAATCTTGTGCATCCAATAGGTGTGTTTGTGTCATTGGATGAACATTTAGGTCATTTTCGTCCTCCCTAGGCTTATTCTTGTCCAATTAGGGTTTCTAACCAATCTTGTGCATCCAATAGGTGTGTTTGTGTCATTGGATGAACATTTAGGTCATTTTCGTCCTCCCTATGCTTATTCTTGTCCGATTAGGGTTTTTAACCAATCTTGTGCATCCAATAGGTGTGTTTGTGTCATTGGATGAACATTTAGGTCATTTTCGTCCTCCCTAGGCTTATTCTTGTCCAATTAGGGTTTTTAACCAATCTTGTGCATCCAATAAGTTCATTTGTGTCATTGGATGAACATTTAGGTTATTTTCGTCCTCCCTATGCTTATTCTTGTCCAATTAGGGTTTTTAACCAATCTTGTGCATCCAATAAGTTCATTTGTGTCATTGGATGAACATTTAGGTCATTATCATCCTCCATAGTCTTATTCTTGTCCAATTAGGGTTTTTATGCAATCTTGTGCATCCAATAGGTGTGTTTGTGTCATTGGATGAACATTTTGGTCATTTTCGTCCTCCCTAGTCTTATTCTTGTCCAATTAGGGTTTTTAACCAATCTTGTGCATCCAATAGGTGTGTTTGTGTCATTGGATGAACATTTAGGTCATTTTCGTCCTCCCTAGGCTTATTCTTGTCCAATTAGGGTTTTTAACCAATCTTGTGCATCCAATAAGTTCATTTGTGTCATTGGATGAACATTTAGGTTATTTTCGTCCTCCCTAGGCTTATTTTTGTCTAATTAGGGTTTTTAACCAATCTTGTGCATCCAATAAGTTCATTTGTGTCATTGGATTAACATTTAGGTCATTTTCGTCCTCCCTAGGCTTATTCTTGTCCAATTAGGGTTTTTAACCAATCTTGTGCATCCAATACGTGTGTTTGTGTCATTGGATGAACATTTAGGTCATTTTCGTCCTCCCTAGGCTTATTCTTGTCCAATTAGGGTTTCTAACCAATCTTGTGCATCCAATAGGTGTGTTTGTGTCATTGGATGAACATTTAGGTCATTTTCGTCCTCCCTAGGCTTATTCTTGTCCAATTAGGGTTTCTAAACAATCTTGTGTATCCAATATGTGTGTTTGTGTCATTGGATGAACATTTAGGTCATTTTCGTCCTCCCTAGGCTTATTCTTGTCCAATTAGGGTTTTTAACCAATCTTGTGCATCCAATAAGTTCATTTGTGTCATTGGATTAACATTTAGGTCATTTTCGTCCTCCCTAGGCTTATTCTTGTCCAATTAGGGTTTTTAACCAATCTTGTGCATCCAATAGGTGTGTTTGTGTCATTGGATGAACATTTAGGTCATTTTCATCCTCCCTAGGCTTATTCATGTCCAATTAGGGTTTCTAACCAATCTTGTGCATCCAATAGTTTGTGTCATTGGATGAACATTTAGGTCATTTTCGTCCTCCCTATGCTTATTCTT
Source organism: Cicer pinnatifidum (assembly GCA_037974775.1). Lineage (NCBI taxonomy): Eukaryota > Viridiplantae > Streptophyta > Magnoliopsida > Fabales > Fabaceae > Cicer > Cicer pinnatifidum. The sequence goes on from JBBPBR010000413.1 coordinate 71,767, forward strand.
GTCCAATTAGGGTTTCTAACCAATCTTGGGCATCCAATAGGTGTGTTTGTGTCATTGGATGAACATTTAGGTCATTTTCTTCCTCCCTAGGCTTATTCTTGTCCAATTAGGGTTTTTAACCAATCTTGTGCATCCAATATGTTCATTTGTGTCAATTGGTGAACATTTAGGTCATTTTCGTCCTCCCTAGGCTTATTCTTGTCCAATTAGGGTTTCTAACCAATCTTGTGCATCCAATAGGTGTGTTTAGTTGTTTGATGAACATTTAGGTTATTTTCGTCCTCCCTAGGCTTATTTTTGTCCATTTAGGGTTTTTAACCAATCTTGTGCATCCAATAAGTTCAATTGTGTCATTGGATGAACATTTAGGTCATTTTCGTCCTCCCTAGGCTTATTCTTGTCCAATTAGGGTTTTTAAACAATCTTGTGCATCCAATAATTTCATTTGTGTCATTGGATGAACATTTAGGTCATTTTCGTCCTCCCTAGGATTATTCTTGTCCAATTAGGGTTTCTAACAAATGTTAAGCATCCAATAGGTGTGTTTGTGTCGTTGGACGAACATTTAGGTCATTTTCGTCCTCCCTAGGCTTATTCTTGTCCAATTAGGATTTTTAACCAATCTTGTGCATCCAATAAGTTCATTTGTGTCATTGGGTGAACATTTAGGTCATTTTCGTCCTCCCTAGGCTTATTCTTGTCCAATTAGGGTTTCTAACCAATCTTGTGCATCCAATAGGTGTGTTTGTGTCATTGGATGAACATTTAGGTCATTTTCGTCCTCCCTATGCTTATTCTTGTCCAATTAGGGTTTCTAACCAATCTTGGGCATCCAATAGGTGTGTTTGTGTCATTGGATGAACATTTAGGTCATTTTCTTCCTCCCTAGGCTTATTCTTGTCCAATTAGGGTTTTTAACCAATCTTGTGCATCCAATATGTTCATTTGTGTCAATTGGTGAACATTTAGGTCATTTTCGTCCTCCCTAGGCTTATTCTTGTCCAATTAGGGTTTCTAACCAATCTTTTGCATCCAATAGGTGTGTTTAGTTGTTTGATGAACATTTAGGTTATTTTCGTCCTCCTAGGCTTATTTTTGTCCATTTAGGGTTTTTAACCAATCTTGTGCATCCAATAAGTTCAATTGTGTCATTGGATGAACATTTAGGTCATTTTCGTCCTCCCTAGGCTTATTCTTGTCCAATTAGGGTTTTTAACCAATCTTGTGCATCCAATAATTTCATTTGTGTCATTGGATGAACATTTAGGTCATTTTCGTCCTCCCTAGGATTATTCTTGTCCAATTAGGGTTTCTAACAAATCTTGTGCATCCAATAGGTGTGTTTGTGTCATTGGATGAACATTTAGGTCATTTTCGTCCTCCCTAGGCTTATTCTTGTCCAATTAGGGTTTCTAACCAATCTTGTGCATCCAATAGGTGTGTTTGTTTCATTGGATGAACATTTAGGTCATTTTCGTCCTCCCTATGCTTATTCTTGTCCAATTAGGGTTTTTAACCAATCTTGGGCATCCAATAGGTGTGTTTGTGTCATTGGATGAACATTTAGGTCATTTTCGTCCTCCCTAGGCTTATTCTTGTCCAATTAGGGTTTTTAACCAATCTTGTGCATCCAATAAGTTCATTTGTTTCATTGGGTGAACATTTAGGTCATTTTCGTCCTCCCTAGGCTTATTCTTGTCCAATTAGGGTTTCTAACCAATCTTGTGCATCCAATAGGTGTGTTTAGTCATTTGATGAACATTTAGGTTATTTTCGTTCTCCCTAGGCTTATTCTTGTCCAATTAGGGTTTTTAACCAATGTTGTGCATCTAATAACTTCATTTGTGTCATTGGATTAACATTTAGGTCATTTTCGTCCTCCCTAGGCTTATTCTTGTCCAATTAGGGTTTCTTACCAATCTTGTGCATCCAATAGGTGTGTTTGTGTCATTGGATGAACATTTAGGTCATTTTCGTCATCCCTAGGCTTATTCTTTTCCAATTAAGGTTTTTAACCAATCTTGTGCATCCAATGAGTTCATTTGTGTCATTGGATGAACATTTAGGTCATTTTCTTCCTCCCTAGGCATATTCTTGTCCAATTAGGGTTTCTAACCAATCTTGTGCATCCAATAGGTGTGTTTGTGTCATTGGATGAACATTTAGGTCATTTTCGTCCTCCCTAGGCTTATTCTTGTCCAATTAGGGTTTTTAACCAATCTTGTGCATCCAATAATTTCATTTGTGTCATTGGATGAACATTTAGGTCATTTTCGTCCTCCCAAGGCTTATTCTTGTCCAATTAGGGTTTCTAACCAATCTTGTGCATCCAATAGGTGTGTTTGTGTCATTGGATGAACATTTAGGTCATTTTCGTCCTCCCTAGTCTTATTCTTGTCCAATTAGAGTTTTAAGCAATCTTGTGCATCCAATAAGTTCATTTGTGTCATTGGATGAATATTTAGGTCGTTTTCATCCTCCCTAGGCTTATTCTTGTCCAATTAGGGTTTCTAACCAATCTTGTGCATCCAATAGGTGTGTTTGTGTCATTGGATGAACATTTAGGTCATTTTCGTCCTCCCTAGGCTTATTCTTGTCCAATTAGGGTTTTCTAACCAATCTTGTGCATCTAATAAGTTCATTTGTGTCATTGGATGAATAGTTAGGTCATTTTCGTCCTCCCTAGGCTTATTCTTGTCCAATTAGGGTTTGTAACCAATCTTGTGCATCCAATAGGTGTGTTTAGTCATTTGATGAACATTTAGGTTATTTTCGTCCTCCCTAGGCTTATTCTTGTCCAATTAGGGTTTTTAACCAATCTTGTGCATCCAATAAGTTCATTTGTGTCATTGGATTAACATTTAGGTCATTTTCGTCCTCCCTAGACTTATTCTTGTGCAATTAGGGTTTTTAACCAATCTTGTGCATCCAATTGGTGTGTTTGTGTCATTGGATGAACATTTAGGTCATTTTCGTCCTCCCTAGGCTTATTCTTGTCCAACTAGGGTTTTAAGCAATCTTGTGCATCCAATAAGTTCATTTGTGTCATTGGATTAACATTTAGGTCATTTTCGTCCTCCCTAGGCTTATTCTTGTCCAATTAGGGTTTTTAACCAATCTTGTGCATCCGATAGGTGTGTTTGTGTCATTGGATGAACCTTTAGGTCATTTTCGTCCTCCGTAGGCTTATTCTTGTCCAATTAGGGTTTCTAACCAATCTTGTGCATCCAATAGTTGTGTTTGTGTCATTGGATGAACATTTAGGTCATTTTCGTCCTCCCTATGCTTATTCTTGTCCAATTAGGGTTTTTAACCAATCTTGGGCATCCAATAGGTGTGTTTGTGTCATTGGATGAACATTTAGGTCATTTTCGTCCTCCCTAGGCTTATTCTTGTCCAATTAGGGTTTCTAACCAATCTTTTGCATCCAATAGGTGTGTTTGTGTCATTGGATGAACATTTAGGTCATTTTCGTCCTCCCTAGGCTTATTGTTGTCCAATTAGGGTTTTTAACCAATCTTGTGCATCCAATAAGTTCAATTGTGTCATTGGATGAACATTTAGGTCATTTTCGTCCTCCCTAGGCTTATTCTTGTCCAATTAGGGTTTCTAAACAATCATGTGCATCCAATAAGTTCACTTGTGTCATTGGATTAACATTTAGGTCATTTTCGTCCTCCCTAGGCTTATTCTTGTCCAATTAGGGTTTCTAAACAATCTTGTGCATCCAATAGGTGTGTTTGTGTCATTGGATGAACATTTAGGTCATTTTCATCCTCCCTAGGCTTACTCTTGTCCAATTAGGGTTTTTAACCAATCTTGTGCGTCCAATAAGTTCATTTGTGTCATTGGATTAACATTTAGGTCATTTTCGTCCTCCCTAGGCTTATTCTTGTCCAATTAGTGTTTTTAACCAATCTTGTGCATCCAATAAGTTCATTTGTGTCATTGGATTAACATTTAGGTCATTTTCGTCCTCCTTAGGCTTATTCTTGTCCAATTAGGGTTTCTAAACAATCTTGTGCATCCAATAGGTATGTTTGTGTCATTGGATGAACATTTAGGTCATTTTCGTCCTCCCAAGGCTTATTCTTGTCCAATTAGGGTTTCTAAACAATCTTGTGCATCCAATAGGTATGTTTGTGTCATTGGATGAACATTTAGGTCATTTTCGTCCTCCCTAGGCTTATTCTTGTCCAGTTAGGGTTTCTAACCAATCTTGTGCATCCAATAGGTGTGTTTGTGTCATTGGATGAACATTTAGGTCATTTTCATCCTCCCTAGGCTTATTCTTGTCCAATTAGGGTTTCTAAACAATCTTGTGCATTCAATAGGTGTGTTTGTGTCATTGGATGAACATTTAGGTCATTTTCGTCCTCCCTAGGCTTATTCTTGTCCAATTAGGGTTTCTAAACAATCTTGTGCATTCAATAGGTGTGTTTGTGTCATTGGATGAACATTTAGGTCATTTTCGTCCTCCCAAGGCTTATTCTTGTCCAATTAGGGTTTCTAAACAATCTTGTGCATTCAATAGGTGTGTTTGTGTCATTGGATGAACATTTAGGTCATTTTCGTCCTCCCTAGGCTTATTCTTGTCCATTTAGGGTTTTTAACCAATCTTGTGCATCCAATAAGTTCAATTGTGTCATTGGATGAACATTTAGGTCATTTTCGTCCTCCCTAGGCTTATTCTTGTCCAATTAGGGTTTTTAACCAATCTTGTGCATCCAATAATTTCATTTGTGTCAT
>JBBPBR010000413.1:76608-88966 GCA_037974775.1 Cicer pinnatifidum
GCATCCAATAGGTGTGTTTGTGTCATTGGATGAACATTTAGGTCATTTTCTTCCTCCCTAGGCTTATTCTTGTCCAATTAGGGTTTTTAACCAATCTTGTGCATCCAATATGTTCATTTGTGTCAATTGGTGAACATTTAGGTCATTTTCGTCCTCCCTAGGCTTATTCTTGTCCAATTACGGTTTCTAACCAATCTTGTGCATCCAATAGGTGTGTTTAGTTGTTTGATGAACATTTAGGTTATTTTCGTCCTCCCTAGGCTTATTTTTGTCCATTTAGGGTTTTTAACCAATCTTGTGCATCCAATAAGTTCAATTGTGTCATTGGATGAACATTTAGGTCATTTTCGTCCTCCCTAGGCTTATTCTTGTCCAATTAGGGTTTTTAACCAATCTTGTGCATCCAATAATTTCATTTGTGTCATTGGATGAACATTTAGGTCATTTTCGTCCTCCCTAGGATTATTCTTGTCCAATTAGGGTTTCTAACAAATCTTGAGCATCCAATAGGTGTGTTTGTGTCGTTGGATGAACATTTAGGTCATTTTCGTCCTCCCTAGTCTTATTCTTGTCCAATTAGGGTTTTAAGCAATCTTGTGCATTCAATAAGTTCATTTGTGTCATTGGATGAACATTTAGGTCATTTTCGTCCTCCCCAGGATTATTCTTGTTCAATTAGGGTTTCTAACAAATCTTGTGCATCCAATAGGTGCGTTTGTGTCATTGGATGAACATTTAGGTCATTTTCGTCCTCCCTAGGCTTATTCTTGTCCAATTAGGGTTTTTAACCAATCTTGTGCATCCAATAAGTTCATTTGTGTCATTGGATTAACATTTAAGTCATTTTCGTCCTCCCTAGGCATATTCTTGTCCAATTAGGGTTTTTAACCAATCTTGTGCTTCCAATAGGTGTGTTTGTGACATTGGATGATCAATTAGGTCATTTTCGTCCTCCCTAGGCTTATTCTTGTCCAATTAGGGTTTTTAACCAATCTTGTGCAGCCAATAAGTTTGTTTATGTCATTGAATTAATATTTAGGTCATTTTCGTCCTCCCTAGGCATATTCTTGTCCAATTAGGGTTTTTAACCAATCTTGTGCATCCAATAGGTGTGTTTGTGTCATTGGATGATCAATTAGGTCATTTTCGTCCTCCCTAGGCTTATTCTTGTCCAATTAGGTTTTTTAACAAATCTTGTGCATCCAATAAGTTCATTTGTGTCATTGGATGATCAATTAGGTCATTTTCTTCCTCCCTAAGTATATTCTTGTCCAATTAGGGTTTTTAACCAATCTTGTGCATCCAATAGGTGTGTTTGTGTCATTGGATGATCAATTAGGACATTTTCGTCCCCCCTAGGCTTATTCTTGTTCAATTAGGGTTTTTAACCAATCTTGTGCATCCAATAGGTGTGTTTGTGTCATTGGATGATTAATTAGGTCATTTTCGTCCTCCCTAGGCTTATTCTTGTCCAATTAGGGTTTTTAACCAATCTTGTGCATCCAATAGGTGTGTTTGTGTCATTGGATGATCAATTAGGTCATTTTCGTCCTCCCTAGGCTTATTCTTGTCCAATTAGGTTTTTTAACAAATCTTGTGCATCCAATAAGTTCATTTGTGTCATTGGATGATCAATTAGGTCATTTTCGTCCTCCCTAGGTATATTCTTGTCCAATTAGGGTTTTTAACAAATCTTGTGCATCCAATAAGTTCATTTGTGTCATTGAATGATCAATTAGGTCATTTTCGTCCTCCCTAGGCTTATTCTTGTCCAATTAGGGTTTTTAACCGATCTTGTGCATCCAATAGGTGTGTTTGTGTCATTGGATGATCAATTAGGTCATTTTCGTCCTCCCTAGGCTAATTCTTGTCGAATTATGGTTTTTAACCAATCTTGTGCATCCGATAAGTTTGTTTGTGTCATTGAATTAATATTTAGGTCATTTTCGTCCTCCCTAGGCATATTCTTGTCCAATTAGGGTTTTTAACCAATCTTGTGCATCCAATAGGTGTGTTTGTGTCATTGGATGATCAATTAGGTCATTTTCGTCCTCCCTAGGCTTATTCTTGTCCAATTAGGGTTTTTAACCAATCTTGTGCATCCAATAGGTGTGTTTGTGTCATTGGATGATCAATTACGTCATTTTCGTCCTCCCTAGGCTTATTCTTGCCCAATAGGGTTTTTAACCAATCTTGTGCATCCAATAAGTTGAGTTGTGTCATTGGATTAATATTTAGGTCATTTTCGTCCTCCCTAGGCTTATTCTTGTCCAATTAGGGTTTTTAACCAATCTTGTGCATCCAATAGGTGTGTTTGTGTCATTGGATGATCAATTAGGTCATTTTCGTCCTCCCTAGGCTTATTCTTGTGCAATTAGGATTTTTAACCAATCTTGTGCATGCAATAAGTTCATTTGTGTCATTGAATGATCAATTAGGTCATTTTCGTCCTCCCTAGGCTTATTCTTGTCCAATTAGGGTTTTTAACCAATCTTGTGCATCCAATAGGTGTGTTTGTGTCATTGGATGATCAATTAGGTCATTTTCGTCCTCCCTAGGCTTATTCTTGCCCAATTAGGGTTTTTAACCAATCTTGTGCATCCAACGAGTTTGTTTATGTCATTGAATTAATATTTAGGTCATTTTCATCCTCCCTAGGCATATTCTTTTCCATTTAGGGTTTTTAACCAATCTTGTGCATCCAATAGGTGTGTTTGTGTCATTGGATGATCAATTAGGTCATTTTCGTCCTCCCTAGGCTTATTCTTGTCCAATTAGGGTTTTTAACCAATCTTGTGCATCCAATAAGTTCATTTGTGTCATTGGATGATAAATTTGGTCATTTTCGTCCTCCATAGGCATATTCTTGTCCAACTAGGGTTTTAAACCAATCTTGTGCATCCAATAGGTGTGTTTGTGTCATTGGATGATCAATTAGGTCATTTTCGTCCTCCCTAGGCTTATTCTTGTCCAATTAGGGTTTTTAACCAATCTTGTGCATCCAATAGGTGTGTTTGTGTCATTGGATGATCAATTAGGTCATTTTCGTCCTCCCTAGGCTTATTCTTGTCCAATTAGGGTTTTTAACCAATCTTGTGCATCCAATAACTTTGTTTGTGTCATTGAATTAATATTTTGGTCATTTTCGTCCTCCCTAGGCATGTTCTTGTCCAACTAGGGTTTTTAACCAATCTTGTGCATCCAATTGGTGTGTTTGTGTCATTGGATGATCAATTAGGTCATTTTCGTCCTCCCTAGGCTTATTCTTGTCCAATTAGGGTTTTTAACCAATCTTGTGCATCCAATAGGTGTGTTTGTGTCATTGGATGATCAATTAGGTCATTTTCGTCCTCCCTAGGCTTATTCTTGTCCTATTAGGGTTTTTAACGAATCTTGTGCATCCAATAGGTGTGTTTGTGTCATTGGATGATCAATTAGGTTATTTTCATCCTCCCTAGGCTTATTCTTGTCCAATTAGGGTTTTTAACCAATCATGTGCGTCCAATAAGTTGAGTTGTGTCATTGGATTAACATTTAGGTCATTTTCGTCCTCCCTAGGCTTATTCTTGTCCAATTAGGGTTTTTAACCAATCTTGTGCATCCAATAGGTGTGTTTGTGTCATTGGATGATCAATTAGGTCATTTTCGTCCTCCCTAGGCTTATTCTTTCCCAATTAGGGTTTTTAACCAATCTTTTGCATCCAATAAGTTGAGTTGTGTCATTAGATTAACATTTAGGTCATTTTCGTCCTCCCTAGGCTTATTCTTGTCCAATTAGGGTTTTTAACCAATCTTGTGCATCCAATAGGTGTGTTTGTGTCATTGGATGATCAATTAGGTCATTTATGTCCTCCCTAGGCATATTCTTGTCCAATTAGGGTTTTTAACCTATCTTGTGCATCCAATAGGTGTGTTTGTGTCATTGGATGATCAATTAGGTAATTTTCGTCCTCCCTAGGCATATTCTTGTCCAATTAAGGTTTTTAACGAATCTTGTGCATCCAATAGGTGTGTTTGTGTCATTGGATGATCAATTAGGTTGTTTTCGTCCTCCCTAGGCTTATTCTTGTCCAATTAGGGTTTTTAACCAATCCTGTGCATCCAATAAGTTGAGTTGTGTCATTGGATTAACATTTAGGTAATTTTCGTCCTCCCTAGGCATATTCTTGTCCAATTAGGGTTTTTAACGAATCTTGTGCATCCAATAGGTGTGTTTGTGTCATTGGATGATCAATTAGGTTATTTTTGTCCTCCCTAGGCTTATTCTTGTCCAATTAGGATTTTTAACCAATCATGTGCGTCCAATAAGTTGAGTTGTGTCATTGGATTAACATTTAGGTCATTTTCGTCCTCCCTAGGCTTATTCTTGTCCAATTAGGGTTTTTAACCAATCTTGTGCATCCAATAGGTGTGTTTGTGTCATTGGATGATCAATTAGGTCATTTTCGTCCTCCCTAGGCTTATTCTTGTCCAATTAGGGTTTTAGACCAATCTTGTGCATCCAATAGGTGTGTTTGTGTCATTGGATGATCAATTATGTCATTTTCGTCCTCCCGATGCTTATTCTTGTCCAATTAGAGTTTTTAACTAATCTTGTGCATCCGATAAGTTTGTTTGTGTCATTGAATTAGTATTTAGGTCATTTTCGTCCTCCCTAGGCTTATTCTTGTCCAATTAGGGTTTTTAACCAATCTTGTGCATCCAATAGGTGTGTTTGTGTCATTGGATGATCAATTAGGTCATTTTCGTCCTCCCTAGGCTTATTCTTGTCCAATTAGGGTTTTTAACCAATCTTGTGCTTCCAATAGGTGTGTTTGTGTAATTGGATGATCAATTAGGCCATTTTCGTCCTCCCTAGGCTTATTCTTGTCCAATTAGGGTTTTTAACCAATGTTGTGCATCCAATAAGTTCGTTTTTGTCATTGAATTAACATTTAGGTCATATTCATCCTCCCAAGGCATATTCTTGTCCAATTAGGGTTTTTAACCAATCTTGTGCATCCAATAGGTGTGTTTGTGTCATTGGATGATCAATTAGGTCATTTTCGTCGTCCCTAGGCTTATTCTTGTCCAATTAGGGTTTTTAACCAATCTTGTGCATCCAATAAGTTGAGTTGTGTCATTGAATTAATATTTAGGTCATTTTCGTCCTCCCTAGGCATATTCTTGTCCAATTAGGGTTTTTAACCAATCTTGTGCATCCAATAGGTGTGTTTGTGTCATTGGATGATCAATTAGGTCATTTTCTTCCACCCTAGGCTTATTCTTGTCCAATTAGGGTTTTTAACCAATCTTGTGCATCCAATAGGTGTGTTTGTGTCATTGGATGATCAATTAGGTCATTTTCGTCCTCCCTAGGCATATTCTTGTCCAATTAGGGTTTTTAACCAATCTTGTTTATCCAATAGGTGTGTTTGTGTCAGTGGATGATCAATTAGGTCATTTTCGTCCTCCCCAGGCATATTCTTGCCCATTTAGTGTTTTTAACCAATCTTGTGCATCCAATAGGTGTGTTTGTGTCATTGGATGATCAATTAGGTCATTTTCGTCCTCCCTAGGCTTATTCTTGTCCAATTAGGGTTTTTAACCAATCTTGTGCATCCAATAGGTGTGTTTGTGTCATTGGATGATCAATTAGGTCATTTTCGTCCTCCCTAGGCTTATTCTTGTCCAATTAGGGTTTTTAACCAATCTTGTGCATCTAATAGGTGTGTTTGTGTCTTTGGATGATCAATTAGGTCATTTTCTTCCTCCCTAGGCTTATTCTTGTCCAATTAGGGTTTTTAACCAATCTTGTGCATCCGATAAGTTTGTTTGTGTCATTGAATTAATATTTAGGTCATTTTCGTCTTCCCTAGGCATATTCTTGTCCAATTAGGGTTTTTAACAAATCTTGCGCATCCAATAGGTGTGTTTGTGTCATTGGATGATCAATTAGGTCATTTTCGTCCTCCCTAGGCATATTCTAGTCCAATTAGGGTTTTTAACCAATCTTGTGCATCCAATAGGTGTGTTTGTGTCATTGGATGATCAATTAGGTCATTTAAGTCCTCCCTAGGCTTATTCTAGTTCAATTAGGGTTTTTAACCAATCTTGTGCATCCAATAACTTTGTTTGTGTCATTGAATTAATATTTAGGTCATTTACGTCCTCCCTAGGCATATTCTTGTCCAATTAGGGTTTTTAACCAATCTTGGGCATCCAATAGGTGTGTTTGTGTCATTGGATGATCAATTAGGTCATTTTCGTCCTCCCTAGGCTTATTCTTGTCCAATTAGGGTTTTTAACCAATCTTGTGCATCCAATAGGTGTGTTTGTGTCATTGGATGATCAATTAGGTCATTTTCGTCCTCCCTAGGCTTATTCTTCTCCAATTAGGGTTTTTAACCAATCTTGTGCATCCAATAAGTTGAGTTGTGTCATTGGATTAACAGTTAAGTCATTTTCGTCCTCCCTAGGCTTATTCTTGTCCAATTAGGGTTTTTAACCAATCTTGTGCATCCAATAAGTTCATTTGTGTCATTGGATTAACATTTAGGTCATTTTCGTCCTCCCTAGGCTTATTCTTTTCCAATTAAGGTTTTTAACCAATCTTGTGCATCCAATAAGTTCATTTGTGTCATTGGATGAATAGTTAGGTCATTTTCGTCCTCCCTAGGCTTATTCTTGTCAAATTAGGGTTTCTAACCAATCGTGTGCATCCAATAGGTGTGTTTGTGTCATTGGATGAACATTTAGGTCATTTTCGTCCTCCCTAGGCATATTCTTGTCCAATTAGGGTTTCTAACCAATCTTGTGCATCCAATAGGTGCGTTTGTGTCATTGGATGAACATTTAGGTCATTTTCGTCCTCCCTAGGCTTATTCTTGTCCAATTAGGGTTTTTAACCAATCTTGTGCATCCAATAAGTTCATTTGTGTCATTGGGTGAACACTTAGGTCATTTTCGTCCTCCCTAGGCTTATTCTTGTCCAATTAGGGTTTCTAACCAATCTTGTGCATCCAATAGGTGTGTTTGTGTCATTGGATGAACATTTAGGTTATTTTCGTCCTCCCTAGTCTTATTCTTGTCCAATTAGGGTTTTAAGCAATCTTATGCATCCAATAAGTTCATTTGTGTCATTGGATGAATAGTTAGGTCATTTTCGTCCTCCCTAGGCTTATTCTTGTCAAATTAGGGTTTCTAACCAATCGTGTGCATCCAATAGGTGTGTTTGTGTCATTGGATGAACATTTAGGTCATTTTCGTCCTCCCTAGGCTTATTTTTGTCCAATTAGGGTTTTTAACCAATCTTGTGCATCCAATAAGTTCAATTGTGTCATTGGATGAACATTTAGGTCATTTTCGTCCTCCATAGGCTTATTCTTGTCCAATTACAGTTTTTAACCATTCTTGTGCATCCAATAAGTTCATTTGTGTCATTGGATTAACATTTAGGTCATTTTCGTCCTCCCTAGGCTTATTCTTGTCCAATTAGGGTTTCTAACCAATCTTGTGCATCCAATAGGTGTGTTTGTGTCATTGGATGAACATTTAGGTCATTTTCGTCCTCCCTATGCTTATTCTTGTCCAATTAGGGTTTTTAACCAATCTTGTGCATCCAATAAGTTCATTTGTGTCATTGGGTGAACATTTGGGTCATTTTCGTCCTCCCTAGGCTTATTCTTGTCCAATTAGGGTTTCTAACCAATCTTGTGCATCCAATAGGTGTGTTTAGTCATTTGATGAACATTTAGGTTATTTTCGTCCTCCCTAGGCTTATTCTTGTCCAATTAAGGTTTTTAACCAATCTTGTGCATCCAATAGGTGTGTTTGTGTCATTGGATGAACATTTAGGTCATTTTCGTCCTCCCTAGGCTTATTCTTGTCCAATTAGGGTTTTTAACCAATCTTGTGCATCCAATAAGTTCATTTGTGTCATTGGATGAACATTTAGATCATTTTCGTCCTCCCTATGCTTATTCTTGTCCAATTAGGGTTTTTAACCAATCTTGTGCATCCAATAGGTGTGTTTGTGTCATTGGATGAACATTTAGGTCATTTTCGTCCTCCCTAGGCTTATTCTTGTCCAATTAGGGTTTTTAACCAATCTTGTGGATCCAATAAGTTCATTTGTGTCATTGGGTGAACATATAGGTCATTTTCGTCCTCCCAAGGCTTATTCTTGTCCAATTAGGGTTTCTAAACAATCTTGTGCATCCAATAGGTATGTTTGTGTCATTGGATGAACATTTAGGTCATTTTCGTCCTCCCTAGGCTTATTCTTGTCCAATTAGGGTTTTTAACCAATCTTGTGCATCCAATAGGTGTGTTTGTGTCATTGGATGAACATTTAGGTTATTTTCGTCCTCCCTAGTCTTATTCTTGTCCAATTAGGGTTTTAAGCAATCTTGTGCGTCCAATAAGTTCATTTGTGTCATTGGATTAACATTTAGGTCATTTTCGTCCTCCCTAGGCTTATTCTTGTCCAATTAGGGTTTCTAACCAATCTTGTGCATCCAATAGGCGTGTTTGTGTCATTGGATGAACATTTAGGTCATTTTCGTCCTCCCTATGCTTATTCTTGTCCAATTAGGGTTTTTAACCAATCTTGGGCATCCAATAGGTGTGTTTGTGTCATTGGATGAACATTTAGGTCATTTTCGTCCTCCCTAGGCTTATTCTTGTCCAATTAGGGTTTTTAACCAATCTTGTGCATCCAATAAGTTCATTTGTGTCATTGGGTGAACATTTAGGTCATTTTCGTCCTTCCTAGGCTCATTCTTGTGCAATTAGCGTTTCTAACCAATCTTGTGCATCCAATAGGTGTGTTTAGTCATTTGATGATCATTTAGGTTATTTTCGTCCTCCCTAGGCTTATTCTTGTCCAATTAGGGTTTTTAACCAATCTTGTGCATCCAATAAGTTCATTTGTGTCATTGGATTAACATTTAGGTCATTTTCGTCCTCCCTTGGCTTATTCTTGTCCAATTAGGGTTTCTAACCAATCTTGTGCATCCAATAGGTGCGTTTGTGTCATTGGATGAACATTTAGGTCATTTTCGTCCTCCCTAGGCTTATTCTTGTCCAATTAGGGTTTTTAACCAATCTTGTGCATCCAATAAGTTCATTTGTGTCATTGGATTAACATTTAGGTCATTTTCGTCCTTCCTAGGCTTATACTTGTCCCATTAAGGTTTTTAACCAATCTTGTGCATCCAATAAGTTCATTTGTGTCATTGGATGAACATTTAGGTCATTTTCGTCCTCCCTAGGCTTATTCTTGTCCAATTAGGGTTTTTAACCAATCTTGTGCATCCAATAGGTGTGATTGTGTCATTGGATGAACATTTAGGTCATTTTCGTACTTCCTAGGCTTATTCTTGTCCAATTAGGGTTTTTAACCAATCTTGTGCATCCAATAGGTGCGTTTGTGTCATTGGATGAACATTTAGGTCATTTTCGTCCTCCCTAGGCTTATTCTTGTCCAATTAGGGTTTTTAACCAATCTTGTGCATCCAATAAGTTCATTTGTGTCATTGGATAAACATTTAGGTCATTTTCGTCCACCCTAGGCTTATTCTTGTCCAATTAGGGTTTTTAACCAATCTTGTGCATCCAATAAGTTCATTTGTGTTATTGGATGAACATTTAGGTTATTTTCGTCCTCCCTAGGCTTATTCTTGTCCAATGAGCGTTTTTAACCAATCTTATGCATCCAATAGGTGTGTTTGTGTCAATGGATGAACATTTAGGTCAGTTTCGTCCTCCCTAGGCTTATTCTTGTCCAATTAGGGTTTCTAAGGAATCTTGTGCATCCAATAGGTGTATTTGTGTCATTGGATGAACATTTAGGTCATTTTCGTCCTCCCTAGGCTTATTCTTGTCCAATTAGGGTTTCTAACCAATCTTGTGCATCCAATAGGTGTATTTGGGTCATTGGATGAACATTTAGGTCATTTTCGTCCTCCCTAGGCTTATTCTTGTCCAATTAGGGTTTTTAAGCAATCTTGTACATCCAATAAGTTCATTTGTGTCATTGGATGAACATTTAGGTCATTTTCGTCCTCCCTAGGCTTATTCTTGTCCAATTAAGGTTTTTAACCAATCTTGTGCATCCAATAGGTGTGTTTGTGTCATTGGATGAACATTTAGGTCATTTTCGTCCTCCCTAGGCTTATTCTTGTCCAATTAGGGTTTTTAACCAATCTTGTGCATCCAATAAGTTCATTTGTTTCATTGGATTAACATTTTGGTCATTTCGTCCTCCCTAGGCTTATTCTTCTCCAATTAGGGTTTTTAACCAATCTTGTGCATCCAATAGGTGTGTTTGTGTCATTGGATGAACATTTAGGTCATTTTCGTCCTCCCTAGGCTTATTCTTGTCCAATTAGGGTTTCTAACCAATCTTGTGTATCCAATAGGTGTGTTTGTGTCATTGGATGAACATTTAGGTCATTTTCGTCCTCCCAATGCTTATTCTTGTCCAATTAGGGTTTTTAACCAATCTCGTGCATCCAATAGGTGTGTTTGTGTTATTGGATGAACATTTAGGTCATTTTTGTCCTCCCAATGCTTATTCTTGTCCAATTAGGGTTTTTAACCAATCTTGTGCATCCAATAGGTGTGTTTGTGTCATTGGATGAGCATTTAGGTCATTTTCGTCCTCCCTAGGCTTATTCTTGTCCAATTAGGGTTTCTAACCAATCTTGTGCATCCAATAGGTGTGTTTGTGTCATTGGATGAATACTTAGGTCATTTTCGTCCTCCCTAGGCTTATTCTTGTCCAATTAGGGTTTCTAACCAATCTTGTGCATCCAATAGGTGTGTTTGTGTCATTGGATGAACATTTAGGTCATTTTCGTCCTCCCTATGCTTATTCTTGTCCAATTAGGGTTTCTAACCAATCTTGGGCATCCAATAGGTGTGTTTGTGTCATTGGATGAACATTTAGGTCATTTTCTTCCTCCCTAGGCTTATTCTTGTCCAATTAGGGTTTTTAACCAATCTTGTGCATCCAATATGTTCATTTGTGTCATTGGGTGAACATTTAGGTCATTTTCGTCCTCCCTAGGCTTATTCTTGTCCAATTAGGGTTTCTAACCAATCTTGTGCATCCAATAGGTGTGTTTAGTCGTTTGATGAACATTTAGGTTATTTTCGTCCTCCCTAGGCTTATATTTGTCCATTTAGGGTTTTTAACCAATCTTGTGCATCCAATAAGTTCAATTGTGTCATTGGATGAACATTTAGGTCATTTTCGTCCTCCCTAGGCTTATTCTTGTCCAATTAGGGTTTTTAACCAATCTTGTGCATCCAATAATTTCATTTGTGTCATGGGATGAACATTTAGGTCATTTTCGTCCTCCCTAGGATTATTCTTGTGCAATTAGGGTTTTAAACCAACCTTGTGCATCCAATAGGTGTGTTTGTGTCATTGGATGAACATTTAGGTCATTTTCGTCCTCCCTAGGCTTATTCTTGTCCAACTAGGGTTTTAAGCAATCTTGTGCTTCCAATAGGTGTGTTTGTGTCATTGGATGAACATTTAGGTCATTTTCGTCCTCCCTAGGCTTATTCTTGTCCAATTA
Organism: Cicer pinnatifidum; assembly: GCA_037974775.1. NCBI lineage: Eukaryota > Viridiplantae > Streptophyta > Magnoliopsida > Fabales > Fabaceae > Cicer > Cicer pinnatifidum. The sequence continues at coordinate 88,179 of JBBPBR010000413.1, forward strand.
GGGTTTTTAACCAATCTTGTGCATCCAATAATTTCATTTGTGTCATTGGATGAACATTTAGGTCATTTTCGTCCTCCCTAGGATTATTCTTGTCCAATTAGGGTTTTCTAACAAATCTTGAGCATCCAATAGGTGTGTTTGTGTCGTTGGATGAACATTTAGGTCATTTTCGTCCTCCCTAGTCTTATTCTTGTCCAATTAGGGTTTTAAGCAATCTTGTGCATTCAATAAGTTCATTTGTGTCATTGGATGAACATTTAGGTCATTTTCGTCCTCCCCAGGATTATTCTTGTTCAATTAGGGTTTCTAACAAATCTTGTGCATCCAATAGGTGCGTTTGTGTCATTGGATGAACATTTAGGTCATTTTCGTCCTCCCTAGGCTTATTCTTGTCCAATTAGGGTTTTTAACCAATCTTGTGCATCAAATAAGTTCATTTGTGTCATTGGATTAACATTTAGGTCATTTTCGTCCTCCCTAGTCTTATTCTTGTCCAATTAGGGTTTTTAACCAATCTTGTGCATCCAATAGGTGTGTTTGTGTCATTGGATGAACATTTAGGTCATTTTCGTCCTCCCTAGGCTTATTCTTGTCCAATTAGGGTTTCTAACCAATCTTTTGCATCCAATAGGTGTGTTTGTGTCATTGGATGAACATTTAGGTCATTTTCGTCCTCCCTATGCTTATTCTTGTCCAATTAGGGTTTTTAACCAATCTTGGGCATCCAATAGGTGTGTTTGTGTCATTGGATGAACATTTAGGTCATTTTCGTCCTCCCTAGGCTTATT
>JBBPBR010000414.1:0-17980 GCA_037974775.1 Cicer pinnatifidum
TAACCAATCTTGTGCATCCAATAGGTGTGTTTGTGTCATTGGATGAACATTTAGGTCATTTTCGTCCTCCCTAGGCTTATTCTTGTCGAATTAGGGTTTCTAACCAATCTTGTGCATCCAATAGGTGTGTTTGTGTCGTTGGATGAACATTTAGGTCATTTTCATCCTCCCTATGCTTATTCTTGTCCAATTAGGGTTTTTAACCAATCTTGGGCATCCAATAGGTGTGTTTGTGTCATTGGATGAACATTTAGGTCATTTTCGTCCACCCTAGGCTTATTCTAGTCCAATTACGATTTTTAACCAATCTTGTGCATCCAATAAGTTCATTTGTGTCATTGGGTGAACATTTAGGTCATTTTCGTCCTCCCTAGGCTTATTCTTGTCCAATTAGGGTTTCTAACCAATCTTGTGCATCCAATAGGTGTGTTTGTGTCATTGGATGACCATTTTGGTCATTTTCGTCCTCCCTAGGCTTATTCTTGTCCAACTAGGGTTTTAAGCAATCTTCTGCATCCAATAAGTTCATTTGTGTCATTGGATGAACATTTAGGTCATTTTCGTCCTCCCTAGGCTTATTCTTGTCCAATTAGGGTTTTTAACCAATCTTGTGCATCCAATAAGTTCATTTGTGTCATTGAATGAACATTTAGGTCATTTTCGTCCTCCCTAGGCTTATTCTTGTGCAATTAGGGTTTTTAACCAATCTTGTGCATCCAATAAGTTCATTTGTGTCATTGGGTGAACATTTAGGTCATTTTCGTCCTCCCTAGGCTTATTCTTGTCCAATTAGGGTTTCTAACCAATCTTGTGCATCCAATAGGTGTGTTTAGTCAGTTGATGAACATTTAGGTTATTTTCGTGCTCCCTAGGCTTATACTTGTCCAATTAGGGTTTTTAACCAATCTTGTGCATCCAATAAGTTCATTTGTGTCATTGGATGAACATTTAGGTCATTTTCGTCCTCCCTAGGCTTATTCTTGTCCAATTAGGGTTTTTAACCAATCTTGTGCATCCAATAGGTGTGTTTGTGTCATTGGATGAACATTTAGGTCATTTTCGTCCTCCCTAGGCTTATTCTTGTCCAATTAGGATTTTTAACCAATCTTGTGCATCCAATAAGTTCATTTGTGTCATTGGATGAACATTTAGGTCATTTTCGTCCTCCCTAGGCTTATTCGTGTGCAATTAGGGTTTTTAACCAATCTTGTGCATCCAATAGGTGTGTTTGTGACATTGGATGAACATTTAGGTCATTTTCGTCCTCCCTAGGCTTATTCTTGTCCAACTAGGGTTTTAAGCAATCTTGTGCATCCAATAAGTTCATTTGTGTCATTGGATTAACATTTAGGTCATTTTCGTCCTCCCTAGGCTTATTCTTGTCCAATTAGGGTTTTTAACCAATCTTGTGCATCCAATAGGTGTGTTTGTGTCATTGGATGATCAATTAGGTCATTTTCGTCCTCCCTAGGCTTATTCTTGTCCAATTAGGGTTTTTAACCAATCTTGTGCATCCAATAGGTGTGTTTGTGTCATTGGATGATCAATTAGGTCATTTTCGTCCTCCCTAGGCTTCTTCTTGTCCAATTAGGGTTTTTAACCAATGTTGTGCATCCAATAAGTTCGTTTGTGTCATTAAATTAACATTTAGGTCAATTTCGTCCTCCCTAGGCTTATTCTTTTACAATTAGGGTTTTTAACCAATCTTGTGCATCCAATAGGTGTGTTTGTGTCATTGGATGATCAATTAGGTCATTTTCGTCCTCCCTAGGCTTATTCTTGTCCAATTAGGGTTTTTAACCAATCTTGTGCATCCAATAGGTGTGTTTGTGTCATTGGATGATCAATTAGGTCATTTTCGTCCTCCCTAGGCTTATTCTTGTCCAATTAGGGTTTTTAACCAATCTTGTGCATCCAATAGGTGTGTTTGTGTCATTGGATGATCAATTTGCTCATTTTCGTCCTCCCTAGGCTTATTCTTGTCCAATTAGGGTTTTTAACCAATCTTGTGCATCCAATAAGTTTGTTTGTGTCATTGAATTAATATTTAGTTCATTTTCGTCCTCCCTAGGCATCATCTTGTCCAATTAGGGTTTTTAACCAATCTTGTGCATCCAATAGGTGTGTTTGTGTCATTGGATGATCAATTAGGTCATTTTCGTCCTCCCTAGGCTTATTCTTGTCCAATTAGGGTTTTTAACCAATCTTGTGCATCCAATAGGTGTGTTTGTGTCATTGGATGATCAATTAGGTCATTTTCGTCCTCCCTAGGCTTATTCTTGTCCAATTAGGGTTTTTAAACAATCTTGTGCATCCAATAGGTGTGTTTTTGTCTTTGAATGATCAATTAGGTCATTTTCGTCCTCCGTAGGCTTATTCTTGTCCAATTAGGGTTTTTAACCAATCTTGTGCATCCGATAAGTTTGTTTGTGTCATTGAATTAATATTTAGGTCATTTTCGTCCTCCCTAGGCATATTCTTTTCCAATTAGGGTTTTTAACCAATCTTGTGCATCCAATAGGTGTGTTTGTGTCATTGGATGATCAATTAGGTCATTTTTGTCCTCCCTAGGCTTATTCTTGTCCAATTAGGGTTTTTAACCAATCTTGTGCATCCAATAAGTTCATTTGTGTCATTGGATGAACATTTAGGTCATTTTCGTCCTCCCTAGTCTTATTCTTGTCCAATTAGGGTTTTTATGCAATCTCGTGCATCCAATAGGTGTGTTTGTGTCATTGGATGAACATTTAGGTCATTTTCGTCGTCCCTAGGATTATTCTTCTCGAATAGGGTTTTTAACCAATCTTGTGCATCCAATAAGTTCATTTGTGTCATTGGATGAACATTTAGGTCATTTTCGTCCTCCCTAGGCTTATTCTTGTCCAATTAGGGTTTTTAACCAATCTTGTGCATCCAATAAGTTCATTTGTGTCATTGGATGAACATTTAGGTCATTTTCTTCCTCCCTAGGCTTATTCTTGTCCAATTAGGGTTTTTAACCAATCTTGTGCATCCAATAGGTGTGTTTGTGTCATTGGACGAACATTTAGGTCATTTTCGTCCTCCCTAGGCTAATTCTTGTCCAATTAGGGTTTTTAACCAATCTTGTGCATCCAATAAGTTCATTTGTGTCATTGGATGAACATTTAGGTCATTTTCGTCCTCCCTAGGCTTATTCTTGTCCAATTAGGGTTTTTAACCAATCTTGTGCATCCAATAAGTTCATTTGTGTCATTGGATGAACATTTAGGTCATTTTCGTCCTCCCTAGGCTTATTCTTGTCCAATTAGGGTTTTTAACCAATCTTGTGCATCCAATATGTGTCATTTGATTAACATTTAGGTCATTTTCGTCCTCCCTAGGCTTATTCTTGTCCAATTAGGGTTTTTAACCAATCTTGTGCATCCAATAAGTTCATTTGTGGCATTGGACGAACATTTAGGTCATTTTCGTCCTCCCTAGGCTTATTCTTGTCCAATTAGGGTTTTTAACCAATCTTGTGCATCCAATAAGTTCATTTGTGTCATTGGATGGACATTTAGGTCATTTTTGTCCTCCCTACGCTTATTCTTGTCCAATTAGGGTTTCTAACCTATCTTGGGCATCCAATAGGTGTGTTTGTGTCATTGGATTAACATTTAGGTCATTTTCGTCCTCCCTAGGCTTATTCTTGTCCAATTAGGGTTTTTAACCAATCTTGTGCATCCAATAAGTTCATTTGTGTCATTGGATGAACATTTAGGTCATTTTCGTCCTCCCTAGGCTTATTCTTGTCCAATTAGGGTTTTTAACCAATCTTGTGCATCCAATAAGTTCATTTGTGTCATTGGATTAACATTTAGGTCATTTTCGTCCTCCCTAGGCTTATTCTTGTCCAATTACGGTTTTTAACCAATCTTGTGCATCCAATAAATTCATTTGTGTCATTGGGTGAACATTTAGGTCATTTTCGTCCTCCCGAGGCTTATTCTTGTCCAATTAGGGTTTCTAACCAATCTTGTGCATCCAATAGGTGTGTTTAGTCATTTGATGAACATTTAGGTTATTTTCGTCCTCCCTAGGCTTATTCTTGTCCAATTAGGGTTTTTAACCAATCTTGTGCATCCAATAACTTCATTTGTGTCATTGGATTAACATTTAGGTCATTTTCGTCCTCCCTAGGCTTATTCTTGTCCAATTAGGGTTTCTAACCAATCTTGTGCATCCAATAGGTGTGTTTGTGTCATTGGATGAACATTTAGGTCATTTTCGTCCTCCCTAGGCTTATTATTTTCCATATAGGGTTTTTAACCAATCTTGTGCATCCAATAAGTTCATTTGTGTCATTGGATGAACATTTAGGTCATTTTCGTCCTCCCTAGGCTTATTCTTGTCCAATTAGGGTTTTTAACCAATCTTGTGCATCCAATAAGTTCATTTGTGTCATTGGATTAACATTTAGGTCATTTTCGTCCTCCCTAGGCTTATTCTTGTCCAATTAGGGTTTTTAACCAATTTTGTGCATCCAATAGGTGTGTATGTTTCATTGGATGAACATTTAGGTCATTTTCGTCCTCCCTAGGCTTATTCTTGTCCAATTAGGGTTTTTAACCAATCTTGTGCATCCAATAAGTTCATTTGTGTCATTGGATGAACATTTAGGTCATTTTCGTCCTCCCTAGGCTTATTCTTGTCCAATTAGGGTTTTTAACCAATCTTGTGCATCCAATAGGTGTGTTTGTGTCATTGGATGAACATTTAGGTCATTTTCGTCCTCCCTAGGCTTATTCTTGTCCAATTAGGGTTTCTAACCAATCTTTTGCATCCAATAGGTGTGTTTGTGTCATTGGATGAACATTTAGGTCATTTTCGTCCACCCTATGCTTATTCTTGTCCAATTAGGGTTTTTAACCAATCTTGGGCATCCAATAGGTGTGTTTGTGTCATTGGTTGAACATTTAGGTCATTTTCGTCCTCCCAAGGCTTATTCTTGTCCAATTAGGGTTTTTAACCAATCTTGTGCATCCAATAAGTTCATTTGTGTCATTGAATGAACATTTAGGTCATTTTCGTCCTCCCTAGGATTATTCTTGTCCAATTAGGGTTTCTAACCAATCTTGTGCATCCAATAGGTGTGTTTGTGTCATTGGATGAACATTTAGGTCATTTTCGTCCTCCCTAGGCTTATTCTTGTCCAATTAGGGTTTTTAACCAATCTTGTGCATCCAATAGGTTTGTTTGTGTCATTGGATGAACATTTAGGTCATTTTCGTCCTCCCTAGGCTTATTTGTTGTCCAATTAGGGTTTTTAACCAATCTTGTGCATCCAATAGGTGTGTTTGTGTCATTGGATGAACATTTAGGTCATTTTCGTCCTCCCTAGGCTTATTCTTGTCCAACTAGGGTTTTAAGCAATCTTGTGCATCCAATAAGTTCATTTGTGTCATTGGATTAACATTTAGGTCATTTTCGTCCTCCCTAGGCTTATTCTTGTCCAATTAGTGTTTTTAACCAATCTTGTGCATCCCATAAGTTCATTTGTGTCATTGGATGAATATTTAGGTCATTTTCGTCCTCCCTAGGCTTATTCTTGTCCAATTAGGGTTTCTAACCAATCTTGTGCATCCAATAGGTGTGTTTGTGTCATTGGATGAACATTTAGGTCATTTTCGTCCTCCCCATGCTTATTCTTGTCCAATTAGGGTTTTTAACCAATCTTGTGCATCCAATAAGTTCATTTGTGTCATTGGATGAACATTTAGGTCATTTTCGTCCACCCTAGGCTTATTCTTGTCCAATTAGGGTTTTTAACCAATCTTGTGCATCCAATAAGTTCATGTGTGTCATTGGATGAACATTTAGGTCATTTTCGTCCTCCCAAGGCTTATTCTTGTCCAATTAGGGTTTTTAAGCAATCTTTTGCATCCAATAAGTTCATTTGTGTCATTGGATGAACATTTAGGTCATTTTCGTCCTCCCTAGGCTTATTCTTGTCCAATTAGGGTTTCTAACCAATCTTGTGCATCCAATAGGTGTGTTTGTGTCATTGGATGAACATTTAGGTCATTTTCGTCCTCCCTATGCTTATTCTTATCCAATTAGGATTTTTAACCAATCTTGTGCATCCAATAGTTGTGTTTGTGTCATTGGATGAACTTTTAGGTCATTTTCGTCCTCCCTAGGCTTATTCTTGTCCAATTAGGGTTTTTAACCAATCTTGTGCATCCAATAGGTGTGTTTGTGTCATTGGATGAACATTTAGGTCATTTTCGTCCTCCCTAGGCTTATTCTTGTCCAATTAGGGTTTTTAACCAATCTCGTGCATCCAATAAGTTCATTTGTGTCATTGGATAAACATTTAGGTCATTTTCGTCCAACCTAGGCTTATTCTTGTCCAATTAGGGTTTTTAACCAATCTTGTGCATCCAATAAGTTCATTTGTGTCATTGGATAAACATTTAGGTCATTTTCGTCCTCCCTAGGCTTATTCTTGTCCAATTAGGGTTTATAACCAATCTTGTGCATCCAATAGGTGTGTTTGTGTCATTGGATGAACATTTAGGTCATTTTCGTCCTCCCTAGGCTTATTCTTGTCCAATTAGGGTTTTTAAGCAATCTTGTGCATCCAATAAGTTCATTTGTGTCATTGGATGAACATTTAGGTCATTTTCGTTCACCCTAGGCTTATTCTTGTCCAATTAGGGTTTTTAACCAATCTTGTGCATCCAATAGGTGTGTTTGTGTCATTGGATGAACATTTAGGTCATTTTCGTCCTCCCTAGGCTTATTCTTGTCCAATTAGGGTTTTTAAGCAATCTTGTGCATCCAATAATTTCATTTGTGTCAATGGATGAACATTTAGTTCATTTTCGTTCACCCTAGGCTTATTCTTGTCCAATTAGGGTTTTTAACCAATCTTGTGCATCCAATAGGTGTGTTTGTGTCATTGGATGAACATTTAGGTCATTTTCGTCCTCCCTAGGCTTATTCTTGTCCAATTAGGGTTTTTAACCAATCTTGTGAATCCAATAAGTTCATTTGTGTCATTGGGTCAACATTTAGGTCATTTTCGTCCTCCCTAGGCTTATTCTTGTCCAATTAGGGTTTCTAACCAATCTTGTGCATCCAATAGGTGTGTTTAGTCATTTGATGAACATTTAGGTTATTTTCGTCCTTCGTAGGCTTATTCTTGTCCAAGTAGGGTTTCTAACAAATCTTGTGCATCCAATAGGTGTGTTTGTGTCATTGGATGAACATTTAGGTGATTTTCGTCCTCCCTATGCTTATTCTTGTCCAATTAGGGTTTTTAACCAATCTTGTGCATCCAATAGGTGTGTTTGTGTCATTGGATGAACATTTAGGTCATTTTCGTCCTCCCTAGGCTTATTCTTGTCCAATTAGGGTTTTTAACCAATCTTGTGCCTCCAATAAGTTCATTTGTGTCATTGGATGAACATTTAGGTCATTTTCATCCTCCTTAGGCTTATTCTTGTCCAATTAGGGTTTTTAACCAATCTTGTGCATCCAATAGGTGTGTTTGTGTCATTGGATGAACATTTAGGTCATTTTCGTCCTCCCTAGGCTTATTCTTGTCCAATTAGGGTTTTTAACCAATCTTGTGCATCCAATAAGTTCATTTGTGTCATTGGATGAACATTTAGGTCATTTTCGTCCTTCCTAGGCTTATTCTTGTGCAATTAGGGTTTCTAACCAATCTTGTGCATCCAATAGGTGAGTTTGTGTCATTGGATGAACATTTAGGTCATTTTCGTCCTCCCTAGGCTTATTCTTGTCCAATTAGGGTTTTTAACCAATCTTGTGCATCCAATAAGTTCATTTGTGTCATTGGATGAACATTTAGGTAATTTTCATCCTCCCTAGGCTTATTCTAGTCAAATTAGGGTTTTTAACCAAGCTTGTGCATCCAATAAGTTCATTTGTGTCATTGGATTAACAATTAGGTCATTTTTGTCCTCCCTAGGCTTATTCTTGTCCAATTAGGGTTTTTAACCAATCTTGTGCATCCAATAGGTGTGTTTGTGTCATTGGATGAACATTTAGGTCATTTTCGTCCTCCCTAGGCTTATTCTTGTCCAATTAGGGTTTCTTACCAATCTTGTGCATTCAATAGGTGTGTTTGTGTCATTGGATGAACATTTAGGTCATTTTCGTCCTCCCTAGTCTTATTCTTGTCCAATTAGGGTTTTAAGCAATCTTGTGCATCCAATAAGTTCATTTGTGTCATTGGATTAACAATTAGGTCATTTTCGTCCACCCTAGGCTTATTCTTGTCCAATTAGGGTTTTTAACCAATCTTGTGCATCCAATAAGTTCATTTGTGTCATTGGATTAACATTTAGGTCATTTTCGTTCTCCCTAGGCTTATTCTTGTCCAATTAGGGTTTTTAACCAATCTTGTGCATCCAATAGGTGTGTTTGTGTCATTGGATGAACATTTAGGTCATTTTCGTCCTCCCTAGGCTTATTCTTGTCCAATTAGGGTTTTTAACCAATCTTGTGCATCCAATAAGTTCATTTGTGTCATTGGATTAACATTTAGGTCATTTTCGTCCTTCCTAGGCTTATACTTGTCCCATTAAGGTTTTTAACCAATCTTGTGCATCCAATAAGTTCATTTGTGTCATTGGATGAACATTTAGGTCATTTTCGTCCTCCCTAGGCTTATTCTTGTCCAATTAGGGTTTTTAACCAATCTTGTGCATCCAATAGGTGTGTTTGTGTCATTGGATGAACATTTAGGTCATTTTCGTCCTCCCTAGGCTTATTCTTGTCCAATTAGGGTATTTAACCAATCTTGTGCATCCAATAAGTTCATTTGTGTCATTGGATGAACATTTAGGTCATTTTCGTCCTCCCTAGGCTTATTCTTGTCCAACTAGGGTGTTAAGCAATCTTGTGCATCCAATAAGTTCATTTGTGTCATTGGATTAACATTTAGGTCATTTTCGTCCTCCCTAGGCTTATTCTTGTCCAATTAGGGTTTTTAACCAATCTTGTGCATCCAATAGGTGTGTTTGTGTCATTGGATGAACATTTAGGTCATTTTCGTCCTCCCTATGCTTATTCTTATCCAATTAGGATTTTTAACCAATCTTGTGCATCCAATAGGTGTGTTTGTGTCATTGGATAAGCATTTAGGTCATTTTCGTCCACCCTAGGCTTATTCTTGTCCAATTAGGGTTTTTAACCAATCTTGTGCATCCAATAGGTGTGTTTGTGTCATTCGATGAAAATTTAGGTCATTTTCGTCCTCCCTAGGCTTATTCTTGTCCAATTAGGGTTTTTAACCAATCTTGTGCATCCAATAAGTTCATTTGTGTCATTGGATTAACATTTAGGTCATTTTCGTCCTCCCTAGGCTTATTCTTGTCCAATTAGGGTTTTTAACCAATCTTGTGCATCCAATAGGTGTGTTTGTGTCATTGGATGAACATTTAGGTCATTTTCGTCCTCCCTAGGCTTATTCTTGTCCAATTAGGGTTTTTAAGCAATCTTGTGCATCTAATAAGTTCATTTGTTTCATTGGATTAACATTTAGGTCATTTCGTCCTCCCTAGGCTTATTCTAGTCCAATTAGGGTTTTGTACCAATCTTGTGCATCCAATAGGTGTGTTTGTGTCATTGGATGAACATTTAGGTCATTTTCGTCCTCCCTAGGCTTATTCTTGTCCAATTAGGGTTTCTAACCAATCTTGTGCATCCAATAGGTGTGTTTAGTCGTTTGATGAACATTTAGGTTATTTTCGTCCTCCCTAGGCTTATTTTTGTCCATTTAGGGTTTTTAACCAATCTTGTGCATCCAATAAGTTCATTTGTGTCATTGGATTAACATTAGGTCATTTTCGTCCTCCCTAGGCTTATTCTTGTCCAATTAAGGTTTTTAACCAATCTTGTGCATCCAATAGGTGTGTTTAGTCGTTTGATGAACATTTAGGTTATTTTCGTCCTCCCTAGGCTTATTTTTGTCCATTTAGGGTTTTTAACCAATCTTGTGCATCCAATAAGTTCAATTGTGTCATTAGATGAACATTTAGGTCATTTTCGTTCTCCCTAGGCTTATTCTTGTCCAATTAGGGTTTTTAACCAATCTTGTGCATCCAATAATTTCATTTGTGTCATTGGATGAACATTTAGGTCATTTTCGTCCTCCCTAGGATTATTCTTGTCCAATTAGGGTTTCTAACAAATCATGGGCATCCAATAGGTGTGTTTGTATCATTGGATGAACATTTAGGTCATTTTCGTCCTCCCTAGGCTTATTCTTGTCCAATTAGGGTTTTTAACCAATCTTGTGCATCCAATAAGTTCATTTGTGTCATTGGGTGAACATTTAGGTCATTTTCGTCCTCCCTAGGCTTATTCTTGTCCAATTAGGGTTTCTAACCAATCTTGTGCATCCAATAGGTGTGTTTAGTCATTTGATGAACATTTAGGTTATTTTCGTCCCCCCTAGGCTTATTCTTGTCCAATTAGGGTTTTTAACCAATCTTGTGCATCCAATAAGTTCATTTGTGTCATTGGATAAAAATTTAGGTCATTTTCGTCCTCCCTAGGCTTATTCTTGTCCAATTAGGGTTTTTAACCAATCTTGTGCATCCAATAGGTGTGTTTGTGTCATTGGATGAACATTTAGGTCATTTTCGTCCTCCCTAGGCTTATTCTTGTCCAATTAGGGTTTTTAACCAATCTTGTGCATCCAATAGGTGTGTTTGTGTCATTGGATGAACATTTAGGTCATTTTCGTCCTCCCTAGGCTTATTCTTGTCCAATTAGGGTTTTAAACCGATCTTGTGCATCCAATAAGTTCATTTGTGTCATTGGATTAACATTTAGGTCATTTTCGTCCTTCCTAGGCTTATTCTTGTCCGATTAGGGTTTCTAACCAATCTTGTGCATTCAATAGGTGTGTTTGTGTCATTGGATGAACATTTAGGTCATTTTCGTCCTCCCTAGTCTTATTCTTGTCCAATTAGGGTTTTTAACCAATCTTGTGCATCCAATAAGTTCATTTGTGTCATTGGATGAACATTTAGGTCATTTTCGTCCTCCCTAGGCTTATTCTTGTGCAATTAGGGTTTTTAACCAATCTTGTGCATCCAATAGGTGTGTTTGTGTCATTGAATGAACATTTAGGTCATTTTCGTCCTCCCTAGTCTTATTCTTGTCCAATTAGGGTTTTAAGCAATCTTGTGCATCCAATAAGTTCATTTGTGTCATTGGATGAATATTTAGGTCATTTTCGTCCTCCCTAGGCTTATTCTTGTGCAATTAGGGTTTTTAACCAATCTTGTGCATCCAATAGGTGTGTTTGTGTCATTGGATGAACATTTAGGTCATTTTCGTCCACCCTAGGCTTTTTCTTGTCCAATTAGGGTTTTTATACAATCTTGTGCATCCAATAACTTCATTTGTGTCATTGGATTAACATTTAAGTCATTTTCGTCCTCCGTAGGCTTATTCTTGTCCAATTATGATTTTTAACCAATCTTGTGCATTTAATAGGTGTGTTTGTGTCGTTGGATGAACATTTAGGTCATTTTCGTCCTCCCTAGGCTTATTCTTGTCCAATTAGGGTTTTTAACCAATCTTGTGCATCCAATAGGTGTGTTTGTGTCATTGGATGAACATTTAGGTCATTTTCGTCCTCCCTAGGCTTATTCTTGTCAAATTAGGGTTTCTAACCAATCTTTTGCATCCAATAGGTGTATTTGTGTCATTGGAGGAACAATTAGGTCATTTTCGTGCTCCCTAGGCTTATTCTTGTCCAATTAGGGTTTTTAAGCAATCTTGTGCATCCAATATGTACATTTGTGTCATTGGATGAACATTTAGGTCATTTTCGTCCTCCCTAGGCTTATTCTTGTCCAATTAGGGTTTTTAACCAATCTTGTGCATCCAATAGGTGTGTTTGTGTCATTGGATGAACATTTAGGTCATTTTCGTCCTCCCTAGGCTTATTCTTGTCCAATTAGGGTTTTTAACCAATCTTGTGCATCCAATAGGTGTGTTTGTGTCATTTGATGAACAATTAGGTCATTTTCGTGCTCCCTAGGCTTATTCTTGTCCAATTAGGGTTTAAAGCAATCTTGTGCATCCAATAAGTTCATTTGTGTCATTGGATTAAGATTTAAGTCATTTTCGTCCTCCCTAGGCTTATTCTTGTTCAATTAGGGTTTCTAACCAATCTTGTGCATCCAATAGGTGTGTTTGTGTCATTGGATGAACATTTTGGTCAATTTCGTCCTCCCTAGGCTTATTCTTGTCCAATTAGGGTTTTTAACCAATCTTGTGCATCCAATAGGTGTGTTTGTGTCATTGGATGAACATTTAGGTCATTTTCGTCCTCCCTAGGCTTATTCTTGTCCAATTAGGGTTTTTAACCGATCTTGTGCATCCAATAAGTTCATTTGTGTCATTGGATAAACATTTACGTCATTTTCGTCCACCCTAGGCTTATTCTTGTCCAATTATGGTTTTTAACCAATCTTGTGCATCCAATAAGTTCATTTGTGTCATTGGATGAACATTTAGGTCATTTTCGTCCTCCCAAGGCTTATTGTTGTCCAATTAGGGTTTTTAACCAATCTTGTGCATCCAATAAGTTCATTTGTGTCATTGGATTAACATTTAGGTCATTTTCGTCCTCCCAAGGCTTATTGTTGTCCAATTAGGGTTTTTAACCAATCTTGTGCATCCAATAAGTTCATTTGTGTCATTGGATGAACATTTAGGTCATTTTCGTCCTCCCTAGGCTTATTCTTGTTCAATTAGGGTTTTTAACCAATCTTGTGCATCAAATAAGTTCATTTGTGTCATTGGACGAACATTTAGGTCATTTTCGTCCTCCCTAGGCTTATTCTTGTCCAATTAGGGTTTTTAACCAATCTTGTGCATCCAATAAGTTCATTTGTGTCATTGGATGAACATTTAGGTCATTTTTGTCCTCCCTAGGCTTATTCTTGTCCAATTAGGGTTTTCAACCAATCTTGTTCATCCAATAAGTTCATTTGTGTCATTGGATGAACATTTAGGTCATTTTCGTCCTCCTTAGGCTTATTCTTGTCCAATTATGGTTTTTAACCAATCTTGTGCATCCAATAAGTTCATTTGTGTCATTGGATGAACATTTAGGTCATTTTCGTCCTCCCTAGGCTTATTCTTGTCCAATTAGGGTTTTTAACCAATCTTGTGCATCCAATAAGTTCATTTGTGTCATTGGACGAACATTTAGGTCATTTTCGTCCTCTCTAGGCTTATTCTTGTCCAATTAGGGTTTTTAACCAATCTTGTGCATCCAATAGGTGTGTTTGTGTCATTGGAGGAACATTTAGGTCATTTTCGTCCTCCCTAGTCTTATTCTTGTCCAATTAGGGTTTTTATGCAATCTTGTGCATCCAATAGGTGTGTTTGTGTCATTGGACGAACATTTGGGTCATTTTAGTCCTCCTTAGGCTTATTCTTGTCCAATTAGGGTTTTTAATCAACCTTGTGCATCCAATAAGTTCATTTTTGTCATTAGACGAACATTTAGGTCATTTTCATCCTCCCTAGGCTTATTCTTGTCCAATTAGGGTTTTTAACCAATCTTGTGCATCCAATAAGTTCATTTGTGTCATTGGATGAACATTTAGGTCATTTTCGTCCTCCCTAGGCTTATTCTTGTCCAATTAGGGTTTTTAACCAATCTTGTGCATCCAATAAGTTCATTTGTGTCATTGGATGAACATTTAGGTCATTTTCGTCCACCCTAGGCTTATTCTTGTCCAATTAGGGTTTTTAACTAATCTTGTGCATCCAATAAGTTCATTTGTGTCATTGGATGGACATTTATGTCATTTTCGTCCTCCCAAGGCTTATTCTTGTCCAATTAGGGTTTTTAACTAATCTTGTGCATCCAATAAGTTCATTTGTGTCATTGGATGAACATTTAGGTCATTTTCGTCCTCCCTAGGCTTATTCTTGTCCAATTAGGGTTTTTAACCAATCTTGTGCATCCAATAGGTGTGTTTGTGTCATTGGATGAACATTTAGGTCATTTTCGTCCTCCCTAGTCTTATTCTTGTCCAATTAGGGTTTTAAGCAATCTTGTGCATCCAATAAGTTCATTTGTGTCATTGATTAAAATTTAGGTCATTTTCGTCCTCCCAATGCTTATTTTTGTGCAATTAGGGTTTTTAACCAATCTTGTGCATCCAATAGGTGTGTTTGTGTCATTCGATGAACATTTAGGTCATTTTCATCCTCCCTAGGCTTATTGTTGTCCAATTAGGGTTTTTAACCAATCTTGTGCATCCAATAGGTGTGTTTGTGTCATTGGATGAACATTTAGGTCATTTTCGTCCTCCCAAGTCTTATTCTTGTCCTATTAGGGTTTTAAGCCAATCTTGTGCACCCAATAGGTGCGTTTGTGTCATTGGATGAACATTTAGGTCATTTTCGTCCTCCCTAGGCTTATTGTTGTTCAATTAGGGTTTTTAACCAATCTTGTGCATCCAATAAGTTCATTTGTATCATTGGATGAACATTTAGGTCATTTTCGTCCTCCCTAGGCTTATTCTTGTCCAATTAGGGTTTTTAACCAATCTTGTGCATCCAATAGGTGTGTTTGTGTCATTGGATGAACATTTAGGTCATTTTCGTCCTCCCTAGGCTTATTCTTGTCCAATTAGGGTTTTTAACCGATCTTGTGCATCCAATAGGTGTGTTTGTGTCATTGGATGAACATTTAGGTCATTTTCATCCTCCCTAGGCTTATTCTTGTCCAATTAGGGTTTCTAACCAATGTTGTGCATCCAATAAGTTCATTTGTGTCATTGGATGAACATTTAGGTCATTTTCGTCCTCCCTAGGCTTATTCTTGTCCAATTAGGGTTTTTAACCAATCTTGTGCATCCAATAGGTGTGTTTGTGTCATTGGATGAACATTTAGGTCATTTTCGTCCTCCCTAGGCTTATTCTTGTCCAATTAGGGTATTTAACCAATCTTGTGCATCCAATAAGTTCATTTGTGTCATTGGATGAACATTTAGGTCATTTTCGTCCTCCCTAGGCTTATTCTTGTCCAACTAGGGTGTTAAGCAATCTTGTGCATCCAATAAGTTCATTTGTGTCATTGGATTAACATTTAGGTCATTTTCGTCCTCCCTAGGCTTATTCTTGTCCAATTAGGGTTTTTAACCAATCTTGTGCATCCAATAGGTGTGTTTGTGTCATTGGATGAACATTTAGGTCATTTTCGTCCTCCCTAGGCTTATTCTTGTCCAATTAGGGTTTTTAACCAATCTTGTGCATCCAATAGGTGTGTTTGTGTCGTTGGATGAACATTTAGGTCATTTTCATCCTCCCTATGCTTATTCTTGTCCAATTAGGGTTTTTAACCAATCTTGGGCATCCAATAGGTGTGTTTGTGTCATTGGATGAACATTTAGGTCATTTTCGTCCTCCCTAGGCTTATTCTTGTCCAATTACGATTTTTAACCAATCTTGTGCATCCAATAAGTTCATTTGTGTCATTGGGTGAACATTTAGGTCATTTTCGTCCTCCCTAGGCTTATTCTTGTCCAATTAGGGTTTCTAACCAATCTTGTGCATCCAATAGGTGTGTTTGTGTCATTGGATGACCATTTTGGTCATTTTCGTCCTCCCTAGGCTTATTCTTGTCCAACTAGGGTTTTAAGCAATCTTCTGCATCCAATAAGTTCATTTGTGTCATTGGATGAACATTTAGGTCATTTTCGTCCTCCCTAGGCTTATTCTTGTGCAATTAGGGTTTTTAACCAATCTTGTGCATCCAATAGGTGTGTTTGTGTCATTGGATGACCATTTTGGTCATTTTCGTCCTCCCTAGGCTTATTCTTGTCCAACTAGGGTTTTAAGCAATCTTCTGCATCCAATAAGTTCATTTGTGTCATTGGATGAACATTTAGGTCATTTTCGTCCTCCCTAGGCTTATTCTTGTCCAATTAGGGTTTTTAACCAATCTTGTGCATCCAATAAGTTCATTTGTGTCATTGAATGAACATTTAGGTCATTTTCGTCCTCCCTAGGCTTATTCTTGTGCAATTAGGGTTTTTAACCAATCTTGTGCATCCAATAAGTTCATTTGTGTCATTGGGTGAACATTTAGGTCATTTTCGTCCTCCCTAGGCTTATTCTTGTCCAATTAGGGTTTCTAACCAATCTTGTGCATCCAATAGGTGTGTTTAGTCAGTTGATGAACATTTAGGTTATTTTCGTGCTCCCTAGGCTTATACTTGTCCAATTAGGGTTTTTAACCAATCTTGTGCATCCAATAAGTTCATTTGTGTCATTGGATGAACATTTAGGTCATTTTCGTCCTCCCTAGGCTTATTCTTGTCCAATTAGGGTTTTTAACCAATCTTGTGCATCCAATAGGTGTGTTTGTGTCATTGGATGAACATTTAGGTCATTTTCGTCCTCCCTAGGCTTATTCTTGTCCAATTAGGATTTTTAACCAATCTTGTGCATCCAATAAGTTCATTTGTGTCATTGGATGAACATTTAGGTCATTTTCGTCCTCCCTAGGCTTATTCGTGTGCAATTAGGGTTTTTAACCAATCTTGTGCATCCAATAGGTGTGTTTGTGACATTGGATGAACATTTAGGTCATTTTCGTCCTCCCTAGGCTTATTCTTGTCCAACTAGGGTTTTAAGCAATCTTGTGCATCCAATAAGTTCATTTGTGTCATTGGATTAACATTTAGGTCATTTTCGTCCTCCCTAGGCTTATTCTTGTCCAATTAGGGTTTTTAACCAATCTTGTGCATCCGATAGGTGTGTTTGTGTCATTGGATGAACCTTTAGGTCATTTTCGTCCTCCCTAGGCTTATTCTTGTCCAATTAGGGTTTCTAACCAATCTTGTGCATCCAATAGTTGTGTTTGTGTCATTGGATGAACATTTAGGTCATTTTCGTCCTCCCTATGCTTATTCTTGTCCAATTAGGGTTTTTAACAAATCTTGGGCATCCAATAGGTGTGTTTGTGTCATTGGATGAACATTTAGGTCATTTTCGTCCTCCCTAGGCTTATTCTTGTCCAATTAGGATTTTTAACCAATCTTGTGCATCCAATAAGTTCATTTGTGTCATTGGGTGAACATTTAGGTCATTTTCGTCCTCCCTACGCTTATTCTTGTCCAATTAGGGTTTCTAACCAATCTTGTGCATCCAATAGGTGTGTTTGTGTCATTGGATGAACATTTAGGTCATTTTCGTCCTCCCTAGTCTTATTCTTGTCCAATTAGGGTTTTAAGCAATCTTTTGCATCCAATAAGTTCATTTGTGTCATTGGATGAATATTTAGGTCATTTTCGTCCTCCCTAGGCTTATTCTTGTCCAATTAGGGTTTCTAACCAATCTTGTGCATCCAATAGGTGTGTTTGTGTCATTGGATGAACATTTAGGTCATTTTCGTCCGACCTATGCTTATTCTTGTCCAATTAGGGTTTTTAACCAATCTTGTGCATCCAATAAGTTCATTTGTGTCATTGGGTGAACATTTAGGTCATTTTCGTCCTCCCTAGGCTTATTCTTGTCCAATTAGGGTTTCTAACCAATCTTGTGCATCCAATAGGTGAGTTTAGTCATTTGCTGAACATTTAGGTCATTTTCATCCTCTCTAGGCTTATTCCTGTCCAATTAGGGTTTTTAACCAATCTTGTTTATCCAATAAGTTCATTTGTGTCATTGGATGAACATTTAGGTCATTTTCGTCCTCCCTAGGCTTATTCTTGTCCAATTAGGGTTTTTAACCAATCTTGTGCATCCAATAGGTTTGTTTGTGTCATTGGATGAACATTTAGGTCATTTTCGTCCTCCCTAGGCTTATTCTTGTCGAATTAGGGTTTCTAACCAATCTTGTGCATCCAATAGGTGTGTTTGTGTCGTTGGATGAACATTTAGGTCATTTTCATCCTCCCTATGCTTATTCTTGTCCAATTAGGGTTTTTAACCAATCTTG
>JBBPBR010000414.1:17990-75274 GCA_037974775.1 Cicer pinnatifidum
TGTCATTGGATGAACATTTAGGTCATTTTCGTCCTCCCTATGCTTATTCTTGTCCAATTAGGGTTTCTAACAAATCTTGGGCATCCAATAGGTGTGTTTGTGTCATTGGATGAACATTTAGGTCATTTTCTTCCTCCCTAGGCTTATTCTTGTCCAATTAGGGTTTTTAACCAATCTTGTGCATCCAATAAGTTCATTTGTGTCATTGGATGAACATTTAGGTCATTTTCGTCCTCCCTTGGCTTATTCTTGTCCAATTAGGGTTTTTAACCAATCTTGTGCATCCAATAATTTCATTTGTGTCATTGGATGAACATTTAGGTCACTTTCGTCCTCCCTAGGCTTATTCTTGTCCAATTAGGGTTTCTAACCAATCTTGTGCATCCAATAGGTGTGTTTAGTCGTTTGATGAACATTTAGGTTATTTTCGTCCTCCCTAGGCTTATTCTTTTCCAATTAGGGTTTTTAACCAATCTTGTGCATCCAATAAGTTCATTTGTGTCATTGGATTAACATTAGGTCATTTTCGTCCTCCCTAGGCTTATTCTTGTCCAATTAAGGTTTTTAACCAATCTTGTGCATCCAATAGGTGTGTTTAGTCGTTTGATGAACATTTAGGTTATTTTCGTCCTCCCTAGGCTTATTTTTGTCCATTTAGGGTTTTTAACCAATCTTGTGCATCCAATAAGTTCAATTGTGTCATTGGATGAACATTTAGGTCATTTTCGTCCTCCCTAGGCTTATTCTTGTCCAATTAGGGTTTCTAACCAATCTTGTGCATCCAATAGGTGTGTTTAGTCGTTTGATGAACATTTAGGTGATTTTCGTCCTCCCTAGGCTTATTTTTGTCCATTTAGGGTTTTTAACCAATCTTGTGCATCTAATAAGTTCAATTGTGTCATTAGATGAACATTTAGGTCATTTTCGTCCTCCCTAGGCTTATTCTTGTCCAATTAGGGTTTTTAACCAATCTTGTGCATCCAATAATTTCATTTGTGTCATTGGATGAACACTTAGGTCATTTTCGTCCTCCCTAGGATTATTCTTGTCCAATTAGGGTTTCTAACAAATCTTGGGCATCCAATAGGTGTGATTGTATCATTGGATGAACATTTAGGTTATTTTCGTCCTCCCTAGGCTTATTCTTGTCCAATTAGGGTTTCTAACCAATCTTGTGCATCCAATAGGTGTGTTTGTGTCATTGGATGAACATTTAGGTCATTTTCGTCCTCCCTATGCTTATTCTTGTCCAATTAGGGTTTCTAACAAATCTTGGGCATCCAATAGGTGTGTTTGTGTCATTGGATGAACATTTAGGTCATTTTCTTCCTCCCTAGGCTTATTCTTGTCCAATTAGGGTTTTTAACCAATCTTGTGCATCCAATAAGTTCATTTGTGTCATTGGATGAACATTTAGGTCATTTTCGTCCTCCCTAGGCTTATTCTTGTCCAATTAGGGTTTTTAACCAATCTTGTGCATGCAATAATTTCATTTGTGTCATTGGATGAACATTTAGGTCACTTTCGTCCTCCCTAGGCTTATTCTTGTCCAATTAGGGTTTCTAACCAATCTTGTGCATCCAATAGGTGTGTTTAGTCGTTTGATGAACATTTAGGTTATTTTCGTCCTCCCTAGGCTTATTCTTTTCCAATTAGGGTTTTTAACCAATCTTGTGCATCCAATAAGTTCATTTGTGTCATTGGATTAACATTAGGTCATTTTCGTCCTCCCTAGGCTTATTCTTGTCCAATTAAGGTTTTTAACCAATCTTGTGCATCCAATAGGTGTGTTTAGTCGTTTGATGAACATTTAGGTTATTTTCGTCCTCCCTAGGCTTATTTTTGTCCATTTAGGGTTTTTAACCAATCTTGTGCATCCAATAAGTTCAATTGTGTCATTGGATGAACATTTAGGTCATTTTCGTCCTCCCTAGGCTTATTCTTGTCCAATTAGGGTTTTTAACCAATCTTGTGCATCCAATAATTTCATTTGTGTCATTGGATGAACATTTAGGTCATTTTCGTCCTCCCTAGGATTATTCTTGTCCAATTAGGGTTTCTAACAAATCTTGTGCATCCAATAGGTGTGTTTGTGTCATTGGATGAACATTTAGGTCATTTTCGTCCTCCCTAGGCTTATTCTTGTCCAATTAGGGTTTCTAACCAATCTTTTGCATCCAATAGGTGTGTTTGTGTCATTGGATGAACATTTAGGTCATTTTCGTCCACCCTATGCTTATTCTTGTCCAATTAGGGTTTTTAACCAATCTTGTGCATCCAATAGGTGTGTTTGTGTCATTGGATGAACATTTAGGTCATTTTCGTCCTCCCTAGGCTTATTCTTTTCCAATTAGGGTTTTTAACCAATCTTGTGCATCCAATAGGGGTGTTTGTGTCATTGGATGAACATTTAGGTCATTTTCGTCCTCCGTAGGCTTATTCTTGTCCAATTAGGGTTTTTAACCAATCTTGTGCATCCAATAGGTGTGTTTGTGTCATTGGATGAACATTTAGGTCATTTTCGTCCTCCCTAGGCTTATTCTTGTCCAATTAGGGTTTTTAACCAATCTTGTGCATCCAATAAGTTCATTTGTGTCATTGGGTGAACATTTAGGTCATTTTCGTCCTCCCTAGGCTTATTCTTGTCCAATTAGGGTTTCTAACCAATCTTGTGCATCCAATAGGTGTGTTTAGTCATTTGATGAACATTTAGGTTATTTTCGTTCTCCCTAGGCTTATTCTTGTCCAATTAGGGATTTTAACCAATGTTGTGCATCCAATAACTTCATTTGTGTCATTGGATTAACATTTAGGTCATTTTCGTCCTCCCTAGGCTTATTCTTGTCCAATTAGGGTTTCTTACCAATCTTGTGCATCCAATAGGTGTGTTTGTGTCATTGGATGAACATTTAGGTCATTTTCGTCATCCCTAGGCTTATTCTTTTCCAATTAAGGTTTTTAACCAATCTTGTGCATCCAATGAGTTCATTTGTGTCATTGGATGAACATTTAGGTCATTTTCTTCCTCCCTAGGCATATTCTTGTCCAATTAGGGTTTCTAACCAATCTTGTGCATCCAATAGGTGTGTTTGTGTCATTGGATGAACATTTAGGTCATTTTCGTCCTCCCTAGGCTTATTCTTGTCCAATTAGGGTTTTTAACCAATCTTGTGCATCCAATAAGTTCATTTGTGTCATTGGATGAATAGTTAGGTCATTTTCGTCCTCCCTAGGCTTATTCTTGTCCAATTACGGTTTCTAACCAATCTTGTGCATCCAATAGGTGTGTTTAGTCATTTGATGAACATTTAGGTTATTTTCGTCCTCCCTAGGCTTATTCTTGTCCAATTAGGGTTTTTAACCAATCTTGTGCATCCAATAAGTTCATTTGTGTCATTGGATTATCATTTAGGTCATTTTCGTCCTCCCTAGGCTTATTCTTGTCCAATTAGGGTTTTTAACCAATCTTGTGCATCCAATAGGTGTGTTTGTGTCATTGGATGAACATTTAGGTCATTTTCGTACTCCCCATGCTTATTCTTGTCCATTTAGGGTTTCTAACCAATCTTGTGCATCCAATAGGTGTGTTTGTGTCATTGGATGAACATTTAGGTCATTTTCGTCATCCCTATGCTTATTCTTGTCCAATTAGGGTTTTTAACCAATCTTGTGCATCCAATAGGTGTGTTTGTGTCATTGGATGAACATTTAGGTCATTTTCGTCCTCCCTAGGCTTATTCTTGTCCAATTAGGGTTTTTAACCAATCTTGTGCATCCAATAAGTTCATTTGTGTCATTAGAAGAACATTTAGGTCATTTTCGTCCTCCCTAGGCTTATTCTTGTGCAATTAGGGTTTTTAACCAACCTTGTGCATCCAATAGGTGTGTTTGTGTCATTTGATGAACATTTAGGTCATTTTCGTCCTCCCTAGGCTTATTCTTGTCCAATTAGGGTTTTTAACCAATCTTGTGCATCCAATAAGTTCATTTGTGTCATTGGATGAACATTTAGGTTATTTTCGTCCTCCCTAGGCTTATTCTTGTCCAATTAGGGTTTTTAATCAATCTTGTGCATCCAATAAGTTCATTTGTGTCATTGGATGAACATTTAGGTCATTTTCGTCCTCCCTTGGCTTATTCTTGTCCAATTAGGGTTTCTAACCAATCTTGTGCATCCAATAGGTGTGTTTGTGTCATTGGATGAACATTTAGGTCATTTTCGTCCTCCCTAGGCTTATTCTTGTCCAATTAGGGTTTTTAACCAATCTTGTGCATCCAATAAGTTCATTTGTGTCATTGGATTAACATTTAGGTCATTTTCGCTCTCCATAGGCTTATTCTTGTGCAATTAGGGTTTCTAACCAATCTTGTGCATCCAATAGGTGTGTTTGTGTCATTGGATTAACATTTAGGTCATTTTCGTCCTCCCTATTCTTATTCTTGTCCAATTAGGGTTTTTAACCAATCTTGTGCATCCAATAAGTTCATTTGTGTCATTGGATGAACATTTAGGTAATTTTCGCCCTCCCTAGGCTTATTCTTGTGCAATTAAGGTTTTTAACCAATCTTGTGCATCCAATACGTGTGTTTGTGTCATTGGATGAACATTTAGGTCATTTTCGTCCTCCCTAGGCTTATTCTTGTCCAACTAGGGTTTTAAGCAATCTTGTGCATCCAATAAATTCATTTGTGTCATTGGATTAACATTTAGGTCATTTTCGTCATCCCTAGGCTTATTCTTGTCCAATTAGGGTTTTTAACCAATCATGTGCATCCAATAAGTTCATTTGTGTCATTGGATGAACAATTAGGTCATTTTCGTCCACCCTAAGCTTATTCTTGTCCAATTAGGGTTTTTAACCAATCTTATGCATCCAATAAGTTCATTTGTGTCATTGGATGAACATTTAGGTCATTTTCGTCCTCCCTAGGCTTATTCTTGTCCAATTAGGGTTTTTAACCAATCTTGTGCATCCAATAGGTGTGTTTGTGTCATTGGATGAACATTTAGGTCATTTTCGTCCTCCCTAGGCTAATTCTTTTCCAATTAGGGTTTTTAACCAATCTTGTGCATCCAATAAGTTCATTTGTGTCATTGGATTAACATTAAGGTCATTTTCGTCCTTCCTAGGCTTATTCTTGTCCAATTAGGGTTTCTAACCAATCTTGTGCATCAAATAGGTGTGTTTGTGTCATTGGATGAACATTTAGGTCATTTTCGTCCTCCCTAGGCTTATTCTTGTCCAATTAGGGTTTTTAACCAATCATGTGCATCCAATAAGTTCATTTGTGTCATTGGATGAACAATTAGGTCATTTTCGCCCACCCTAGTCTTATTCTTGTCCAATTAGGGTTTTTAACCAATCTTATGCATCCAATAAGTTCATTTGTGTTATTGGATGAACATTTAGGTCATTTTCGTCCTCTCTAGGCTTATTCTTGTCCAATTAGGGTTTTTAACCAATCTTGTGCATCCAATAAGTTCATTTGTGTCATTGGATGAACATTTAGGTCATTTTCGTCCTCCCAAGGCATATTTTTGTCCAATTAGGGTTTCTAACCAATCTTGTGCATCCAATAGGTGTGTTTGTGTCATTGGATGAACATTTAGGTCATTTTCGTCCTCCCTAGTCTTATCCTTGTCCAATTAGGGTTTTTAACCAATCTTGTGCATCCAATAAGTTCATTTGTGTCATTGGATGAACATTTAGGTCATTTTCGTCCTCCCTATGCTTATTCTTGTCCAATTAGGGTTTTTAACCAATCTTTTGCATCCAATAGGTGTGTTTGTGTCATTGGATGAACATTTAGGTCATTTTCGTCCTCCATAGGCTTATTCTTGTCCAATTAGGGTTTTTAACCAATCTAGTGCATCCAATAAGTTCATTTGTGTCACTGGGTGAATATTTAGGTCATTTTCGTCCTCCCTAGGCTTATTCTTGTCCAATTAGGGTTTCTAACCAATCTTGTGCATCCAATAGGTGTGTTTAGTCATTTGATGAACATTTAGGTTATTTTCGTCCTCCCTAGGCTTATTCTTGTCCAATTAGGGTTTTTAACCAATCTTGTGCATCCAATAAGTTCATTTGTGTCATTGGATTAACATTTAGGTCATTTTCGTCCTCCCTAGGCTTATTCTTATGCAATTAGGGTTTTTAACCAATCTTGTGCATCCAATAGGTGTGTTTGTGTCATTGGATGAACAATTAGGTCATTTTCGTCCTCCCTAGGCTTATTCTTGTCCAACTAGGGTTTTAAGCAATCTTGTGCAACCAATAAGTTCATTTGTGTCATTGGATTAACATTTAGGTCATTTTCGTCCTCCCTAGGCTTATTCTTGTCCAATTAGGGTTTTTAACCAATCATGTGCATCCAATAAGTTCATTTGTGTCATTGGATGAACAATTAGGTCATTTTCGTGCACCCTAGGCTTATTCTTGTCCAATTAGGGTTTTTAATCAATCTTGTGCATCCAATAGGTGTGTTTGTGTCATTGGATGAACATTTAGGTCATTTTCGTCCTCCCTAGGCTTATTCTTGTCCAATTAGGGTTTTTAACCAATCTTGTGCATCCAATAGGTGTATTTGTGTCATTGGATGAACATTTAGGTCATTTTCGTCCTCCCTAGGCCTATTCTTGTCCAATTAGGGTTTTTAACCAATCTTGTGCATCCAATAAGTTCATTTGTGTCATTGGATGAACATTTAGGTCATTTTCGTCCTCCCTAGGCTTATTCTTGTCCAATTAGGGTTTTTAACCAATCTTGTGCATCCAATAGGTGTGTTTGTGTCATTGGATGAACATTTAGGTCATTTTCGTCCTCCCTAGGCTTATTCTTTTCCAATTAGGGTTTTAAGCAATCTTGTGCATCCAATAAGTTCATTTGTGTCATTGGATGAATATTTAGGTCATTTTCATCCTCCCTAGGTTTATTCTTGTCCAATTAGGGTTTCTAACCAATCTTGTGCATCCAATTGGTGTGCTTGTGTCATTGGATGAACATTTAGGTCATTTTCGTCCTCCCTAGGCTTATTCTTGTCCAATTAGGGTTTTTAACCAATCTTGTGCATCCAATAAGTTCATTTGTGTCATTGGATGAACATTTAGGTCATTTTCGTCCTCCCTAGGCTTATTCTTGTCCAATTAGGGTTTTTAACCAATCTTGTGCATCCAATAGGTGTGTTTGTGTCATTGGATGAACATTTAGGTCATTTTCGTCCTCCCTAGGCTTATTCTTGTCCAATTAGGGTTTTTAACCGATCTTGTGCATCCAATAAGTTCATTTGTGTCATTGGATTAACATTTAGGTCATTTTCGTCCTTCCTAGACTTATTCTTGTCCAATTAGGGTTTCTAACCAATCTTGTGCATTCAATAGGTGTGTTTGTGTCATTGGATGAACATTTAGGTCATTTTCGACCTCCCTAGTCTTATTCTTGTCCAATTAGGGTTTTTAACCAATCTTGTGCATCCAATAAGTTCATTTGTGTCATTGGATTAACATTTAGGTCATTTTCGTCCTCCTTAGGCATATTCTTGTCCAATTAGGGTTTTTAACCGATCTTGTGCATCCAATAAGTTCATTTGTGTCATTGGATTAACATTTAGGTCATTTTCGTCCTTCCTAGGCTTATTCTTGTTCAATTAGGGTTTCTAACCAATCTTGTGCATCCAATAGGTGTGTTTGTGTCATTGAATGAACATTTAGGTCATTTTCGTCCTCCCTAGGCTTATTCTTGTCCAATTAGGGTTTTTAACCAATCTTGTCCATCCAATAAGTTCATTTGTGTCATTGGATGAACATTTAGGTTATTTTCGTCCTCCCTAGGCTTATTCTTGTCCAATTATGGTTTTTAACCAATCTTGTGCATCCAATAAGTTCATTTGTGTCATTGGATTAACATTTAGGAAGTCATTTTCGTCCTTCCTAGGCTTATTCTTGTCCAGTTAGGGTTTCTAACCAATCTTGTGCATTGAATAGGTGTGTTTGTGTCATTGGATGAACATTTAGGTCATTTTCTTCCTCCCTAGGCTTATTCTTGTCCAATTAGGGTTTTTAACCAATCTTGTGCATCCAATAAGTTCATTTGTGTCATTGGATGAACATTTAGGTCATTTTCGTCCTCCCTAGGCTTATTCTTGTCCAATTAGGGTTTTTAACCAATCTTGTGCATCCAATAGGTGTGTTTGTGTCATTGGATGAACATTTAGGTCATTTTCGTCCTCCCTCGGCTTATTCTTGTCCAATTAGGGTTTTTTACCAATCTTGTGCATCCAATAAGTTCATTTGTGTCATTGGATTAACATTTAGGTCATTTTCGTCCTTCCTAGGCTTATTCTTGTCCAATTACGGTTTCTAACCAATCTTGTGCATCAAATAGGTGTGTTTGTGTCATTGGATGAACATTTAGGTCATTTTCGTCCTCCCTAGGCTTATTCTTGTCCAATTAGGGTTTTTAACCAATCTTGTGCATCCAATAAGTTCATTTGTGTCATTGGATGAACATTTAGGTCATTTTCGTCCTCCCTAGGCTTATTCTTGTCCAATTAGGGTTTTTAACCAATCTTGTGCATCCAATATGTCCATTTGTGTCATTGGATGAACATTTAGGTAATTTTCGTCCTCCCTAGGCTTATTCTAGTCCAATTAGGGTTTCTAAACAATCTTGTGCATCCAATAGGTGTGTTTGTGTCATTGGATGAACATTTAGTTCATTTTCGCCCTCCCTAAGCTTATTCTTGTCCAATTAGGGTTTCTAACCAATCTTGTGCATCCAATAGGTGTGTTTGTGTCATTGGATGAACATTTAGGTCATTTTCGTCCTCCCTAGGCTTATTCTTGTCCAATTAGGGTTTTTAACCAATCTTGTGCATCCAATAAGCTCATTTGTGTCATTGGGTGAACATTTAGGTCATTTTCGTCCTTCCTAGGCTTATTCTTGTCCAATTAGGGTTTCTAAACAATCTTGTGCATCCAATAGGTGTGTTTGTGTCATTGGATGAACATTTAGGTCATTTTCGTCCTCCCTAAGCTTATTCTTGTCCAATTAGGGTTTCTAAACATTCTTGTGCATCCAATAGGTGTGTTTAGTCATTTGATGAACATTTAGGTCATTTTCGTCCTTCCTAGGCTTATTCGTGTCCAATTAGGGTTTCTAACCAATCTTGTGCATCCAATAGGTGTGTTTGTGTCATTGGATGAACATTTAGGTCATTTTCGTCCTCCCTAGGCTTATTCTTGTCCAATTAGGGTTTTTAACCAATCTTGTGCATCCAATAAGTTCATTTGTGTCATTGGGTGAACATTTAGGTCATTTTCGTCCTCCCTAGGCTTATTCTTGTCCAATTAGGGTTTCTAACCAATCTTTTGCATCCAATAGGTGTGTTTGTGTCATTGGATGAACATTTAGGTCATTTTCGTCCTCCCTATGCTTATTCTTGTCCAATTAGGGTTTTTAACCAATCTTGTGCATCCAATAGGTGTGTTTGTGTCATTGGATGAACATTCAGGTTATTTTCATCCTCCCTAGGCTTATTCTTGTCCAATTAGGGTTTTTAACCAATCTTGTGCATCCAATAAGTTCATTTGTGTCATTGGGTGAACATTTAGGTCATTTTCGTCCTCCCTAGGCTTATTCTTGTCCAATTAGGGTTTCTAACCAATCTTGTGCATCCAATAGGTGTGTTTAGTCATTTGATGAACATTTAGGTTATTTTCGTCCTCCCTAGGCTTATTCTTGTCCAATTAGGGTTTTTAACCAATCTTGTGCATCCAATCAGTTCATTTGTGTCATTGGATTAACATTTAGGTCATTTTCGTCCTCCCTAGGCTTATTCTTGTCCAATTAGGGTTTCTAACGAATCTTGTGCATCCAATAGGTGTGTTTGTGTCATTGGATGAACATTTAGGTCATTTTCGTCCCCGCTAGGCTTATTCTTGTCCAATTAGGGTTTTTAACCAATCTTGTGCATCCAATAAGTTCATTTGTGTCATTGGATGAACATTTAGGTCATTTTCGTCCTCCCAAGGCTTATTCTTGTCCAATTAGGGTTTCTTACCAATCTTGTGCATCCAATAGGTGTGTTTGTGTCATTGGATGAACATTTAGGTCATTTCCGTCCTCCCTATGCTTATTCTTGTCCAATTAGGGTTTTTAACCAATCTTGTGCATCCAATAGGTGTGTTTGTGTCATTGGATGAACATTTAGGTCATTTTCGTCCTCCCTAGGCTTATTCTTGTCCAATTAGGGTTTTTAACCAATCTTGTGCATCCAATAAGTTCATTTGTATCATTGGATTAACATTTAGGTCATTTTCGTCCTTCCTAGGCTTATTCTTGTCCAATTAGGGTTTCTAACCAATCTTGTGCATCCAATAGGTGTGTTTGTGTCATTGGATGAACATTTAGGTTATTTTCGTCCTCCCTAGTCTTATTCTTGTCCAATTAGGGTTTTAAGCAATCTTGTGCATCCAATAAGTTCATTTGTGTCATTGGATGAATATTTAGGTCATTTTCATCCTCCCTAGGCTTTTTCTTGTCCAATTAGGGTTTCTAACCAATCTTGTACATCCAATAGGTGTGCTTGTGTCATTGGATGAACATTTAGGTCATTTTCGTCCTCCCTAGTCTTATTCTTGTCCAATTAGGGTTTTTAACCAATCTTGTGCATCCAATAAGTTCATTTGTGTCATTGGATGAACATTTAGGTCATTTTCGTCCTCCCTAGGCTTATTCTTGTCCAATTAGGGTTTTTAACCAATCTTGTGCATCCAATAGGTGTGTTTGTGTCATTGGATGAACATTTAGGTCATTTTCGTCGTCCCTAGGCTTATTCTTGTCCAATTAGGGTTTTTAACAAATCTTGTGCATCCAATAAGTTCAATTGTGTCATTGGATGAACATTTAGGTCATTTTCGTCCTCCCTAGGCTTATTGTTGTCCAATTAGGGTTTTTAACCAATCTTGTGCATCCAATATGTTCATTTGTGTCATTGGATGAACATTTAGGTCATTTTCGTCCTCCCTAGGCTTATTTTTGTCCAATTAGGGTTTCTAAACAATCTTGTGCATCCAATAGGTGTGTTTGTGTCATTGAATGAACATTTAGGTCATTTTCGTCCTCCCTAGGCTTATTCTTGTCCAATTAGGGTTTTAAGCAATCTTGTGCATCCAATAAGTTCATTTGTGTCATTGGATTAACATTTAGGTCATTTTCGTCCTTCCTAGGCTTATTCTTGTCCAATTAGGGTTTTTAACCAATCATGTGCATCCAATAAGTTCATTTGTGTCATTGGATGAACAATTAGGTCATTTTCGTGCACCGTAGGCTTATTCTTGTCCAATTAGGGTTTTTAATCAATCTTGTGCATCCAATAAGTTCATTTGTGTCATGGGATGAACATTTAGGTCATTTTCGTCCTCCCTAGGATTATTCTTGTCCAATTAGGGTTTCTAACCAATCTTGTGCATCCAATAGGTGTGTTTGTGTCGTTGGATGAACATTTAGGTCATTTTCGTCCTCCCTAGTCTTATTCTTGTCCAATTAGGGTTTTAAGCAATCTTGTGCATCCAATAAGTTCATTTGTGTCATTGGATGAATATTTAGGTCATTTTCATCATCCCTAGACTTATTCTTGTCCAATTAGGGTTTCTAACCAATCTTATGCATCCAATAGGTGTGTTTGTGTCATTGGATGAACATTTAGGTCATTTTCGTCCTCCCTAGTCTTATTCTTGTCCAATTAGGGTTTTTAACCAATCTTGTACATCCAATAAGTTCATTTGTGTCATTGGATGAACATTTAGGTCATTTTCGTCCTCCCTAGGCTTATTCTTGTGCAATTAGGGTTTTTAACCAACCTTGTGCATCCAATAGGTGTGTTTGTGTCATTGGATGAATATTTAGGTCATTTTCGTCCTCCCTAGGCTTATTCTTGTCCAACTAGGGTTTTAAGCAATCTTGTGCATCCACTAAGTTCATTTGTGTCATTGGATTAACATTTAGGTCATTTTCGTCCTCCCTAGGCTTATTCTTGTCCAATTAGGGTTTTTAACCAATCATGTGCATCCAATAAGTTCATTTGTGTCATTGGATAAACAATTAGGTCATTTTCATCCACCCTAAGCTTATTCTTGTCCAATTAGGGTTTTTATCCAATCTTATGCATCCAATAAGTTCATTTGTGTCATTGGATGTACATTTAGGTCATTTTCGTCCTACCTAGGCTTATTCTTGTCCAATTAGGGTTTTTAACCAATCTTGTGCATCCAATAGGTGTGTTTGTGTCATTGGATGAACATTTAGGTCATTTTCGTCCTCCCTAGGCTTATTCTTGTCCAATTAGGGTTTTTAACCGATCTTGTGCATCCAATAAGTTCATTTGTGTCATTGGATTAACATTTAGGTCATTTTCGTCCTTCCTAGGATTATTCTTGTCCAATTAGGGTTTCTAACCAATCTTGTGCATTCAATAGGTGTGTTTGTGTCATTGGATGAACATTTAGGTCATTTTCGTCCTCCCTAGGCTTATTCTTGTCCAATTAGGGTTTCTAACTAATCTTGTGCATCCAATAGGTGTGTTTGTGTCATTGGATGAACATTTAGGTCATTTTCGTCCTTCCTAGGCTTATTCTTGTCCAATTAGGGTTTCTAACTAATCTTGTGCATCCAATAGGTGTGTTTGTGTCATTGAATGAACATTTAGGTCATTTTCGTCCTCCATAGGCTTATTCTTGTCCAATTAGGGTTTTTAACCAATCTTGTGCATCCAATAAGTTCATTTGTGTCATTGGATGAACATTTAGGTTATTTTCGTCCTCCCTAGGCTTATTCATGTCCAATAAGGGTTTTTAACCAATCTTGTGCATCCAATAAGTTCATTTGTGTCATTGGATTAACATTTAGGTCATTTTCGTCCTCCCTAGGCAAATTCTTGTCCAATTAGGGTTTCTAAACAATCTTGTGCATCCAATAGGTGTGTTTGTGTCATTGGATGAACATTTAGGTCATTTTCGTCCTCCCTAGGCTTATTCTTGTCCAATTAGGGTTTTTAACCAATCTTGTGCATCCAATAAGTTCATTTGTGTCATTAGAAGAACATTTAGGTCATTTTCGTCCTCCCTAGGCTTATTCTTGTGCAATTAGGGTTTTTAACCAACCTTGTGCATCCAATAGGTGTGTTTGTGTCATTTGATGAACATTTAGGTCATTTTCGTCCTCCCTAGGCTTATTCTTGTCCAATTAGGGTTTTTAACCAATCTTGTGCATCCAATAAGTTCATTTGTGTCATTGGATGAACATTTAGGTTATTTTCGTCCTCCCTAGGCTTATTCATGTCCAATTAGGGTTTTTAACCAATCTTGTGCATCCAATAAATTCATTTGTGTCATTGGATTAACATTTAGGTCATTTTCGTCCTCCCTAAGCTTATTCTTGTCCAATAAGGGTTTTTAACCAATCTTATGCATCCTATAAGTTCATTTGTGTCATTGGATGAACATTTAGGTCATTTTCGTCCTCCCTAGGCTTATTCTTGTCCAATTAGGGTTTTTAACCAATCTTGTGCATCCAATAGGTGTGTTTGTGTCATTGGATGAACATTTAGGTCATTTTCGTCCTCCCTAGTCTTATTTTTGTCCAATTAGGGTTTTTAACCAATCTTGTGCATCCAATAAGTTCATTTGTGTCATTGGATTAACATTTAGGTCATTTTCGTCCTCCCTAGGCTTATTCTTGTCCAATTAGAGTTTCTAAACAATCTTGTGCATCCAATAGGTGTGTTTGTGTCATTGGATGAACATTTAGGTCATTTTCGTCCTCCCTAGGCTTATTCTTGTCCAATTAGGGTTTTTAACCAATCTTGTGCATCCAATAAGTTCATTTGTGTCATTAGAAGAACATTTAGGTCATTTTCGTCCTCCCTAGGCTTATTCTTGTGCAATTAGGGTTTTTAACCAACCTTGTGCATCCAATAGGTGTGTTTGTGTCATTTGATGAACATTTAGGTCATTTTCGTCCTCCCTAGGCTTATTCTTGTCCAATTAGGGTTTTTAACCAATCTTGTGCATCCAATAAGTTCATTTGTGTCATTGGATGAATAGTTAGGTCATTTTCGTCCTCCCTAGGCTTATTCTTGTCAAATTAGGGTTTCTAACCAATCTTGTGCATGCAATAGGTGTGTTTGTGTCATTGGATGAACATTTAGGTTATTTTCGTCCTCCCTAGTCTTATTCTTGTCCAATTAGGGTTTTAAGCAATCTTGTGCATCCAATAAGTTCATTTGTGTCATTGGATGAATAGTTAGGTCATTTTCGTCCTCCCTAGGCTTATTCTTGTCCAATTAGGGTTTCTAAACAATCTTGTGCATCGAATAGGTGTGTTTGTGTCATTGGATGAACATTTAGGTCATTTTCGTCCTCCCTAGGCTTATTCTTGTCCAATTAGGGTTTTTAACCAATCTTGTGCATCCAATAAGTTCATTTGTGTCATTGGATGAACATTTAAGTCATTTTCGTCCTCTCTAGGCTTATTCTTGTCCAATTAGGGTTTTTAACCAATCTTGTGCATCCAATAGGTGTGTTTGTGTCATTGGATGAACATTTAGGTCATTTTCGTCCTCCCAAGGCTTATTCTTGTCCAATTAGGGTTTCTAACCAATCTTGTGCATCCAATAGGTGTGTTTGTGTCATTGGATGAACATTTAGGTCATTTTCGTCCTCCCTATGCTTATTCTTATACAATTAGGGTTTTTAACCAATCTTGTGCATCCAATAAGTTCATTTGTGTCATTGGATTAACATTTAGGTCCTTTTCGTCCTCCCTAGGCTTATTCTTGTCCAATTAGGGTTTCTAACCAATCTTGTGCATCCAATAGGTGTGTTTGTGTCATTGGATGAACATTTAGGTCATTTTCGTCCTCCCTAGGCTTATTCTTGTCCAATTAGGGTTTTTAACCAATCTTGTGCATCCAATAATTTCATTTGTGTCATTGGATGAACATTTTGGTCATTTTCGTCCTCCCTATGCTTATTCTTGTTCAATTAGGGTTTTTAACCAATCTTGTGCATCCAATATGTATGTTGGTGTCATTGGATGAACATTTAGGTCATTTTCGTCCTCCCTAGGCTTATTCTTGTCCAATTAGGGTTTTTAAGCAATCTTGTGCATCCAATAAGTTCATTTGTGTCATTGGGTGAACATTTAGGTCATTTTCGTCCTCCCTAGGCTTATTCTTGTTCAATTAGGGTTTCTAACCAATCTTGTGCATCCAATAGGTGTGTTTGTGTCATTGGATGAACATTTAGGTCATTTTCATCCTCCCTATGCTTATTCTTGTCCAATTAGGGTTTCTAACCAATCTTGTGCATCCAATAGGTGTGTTTGTGTCATTGGATGAACATTTAGGTCATTTTCGTCCTCCCTAGGCTTATTCTTGTCCAATTAGGGTTTTTAACCAATCTTGTGCATCCAATAAGTTCATTTGTGTCATTGGATGAACGTTTAGGTCATTTTCGTCCTCCAAAGGCTTATTCTTGTCCAATTAGGGTTTCTAACCAATCTTGTGCATCCAATAGGTGTGTTTGTGTCATTGGATGAACATTTAGGTCATTTTCGTCCTCCCTAGGCTTATTCTTGTCCAATTAGGGTTTTTAACCAATCTTGTGCATCCAATAAGTTCATTTGTGTTATTGGATTAACATTTAGGTCATTTTCGTCCTTCCTAGGCTTATTCTTGTCCAATTAGGGTTTCTAACCAATCTTGTGCATCCAATAGGTGTGTTTGTGTCATTGGATGAATATTTAGGTTATTTTCGTCCTCCCTAGTCTTATTCTTGTCCAATTAGGGTTTTAAGCAATCTTGTGCATCCAATAAGTTCATTTGTGTCATTGGATGAATATTTTGGTCATTTTCATCCTCCCTAGGCTTATTCTTGTCCAATTAGGGTTTCTAACCAATCTTGTGCATCCAATAGGTGTGTTTGTGTCATTGGATGAACATTTAGGTCATTTTCGTCCTCCCTATGCTTATTCTTGTCCAATTAGGGTTTCTAACAAATCTTGGGCATCCAATAGGTGTGTTTGTGTCATTGGATGAACATTTAGGTCATTTTCTTCCTCCCTAGGCTTATTCTTGTCCAATTAGGGTTTTTAACCAATCTTGTGCATCCAATAATTTCATTTGTGTCATTGGATGAACATTTAGGTCATTTTCGTCCTCCCTAGGCTTATTCTTGTCCAATTAGGGTTTCTAACCAATCTTGTGCATCCAATAGGTGTGTTTGTGTCATTGGATGAACATTTAGGTCATTTTCGTCCTCCCTAGTCTTATTCTTGTCCATTTAGGGTTTTAAGCAATCTTGTGCATCCAATAAGTTCATTTGTGTCATTGGATTAACATTTAGGTCATTTTCGTCCTCCCTAGGCTTATTCTTGTCCAATTAGGGTTTTTAACCAATCATGTGCATCCAATAAGTTCATTTGTGTCATTGGATGAACAATTAGGTCATTTTCGTGCACCCTAGGCTTATTCTTGTCCAATTAGAGTTTTTAATCAATCTTGTGCATCCAATAAGTTCATTTGTGTCATAGGATGAACATTTAGGTCATTTTCGTCCTCCCTAGGATTATTCTTGTCCAATTAGGGTTTCTAACCAATCTTCTGCATCCAATAGGTGTGTTTGTGTCGTTGGATGAACATTTTGGTCATTTTCGTCCTCCCTAGTCTTATTCTTGTCCAATTAGGGTTTTAAGCAATCTTGTGCATCCAATAAGTTCATTTGTGTCATTGGATTAACATTTAGGTCATTTTCGTCCTCCCTAGGCTTATTCTTGTCCAATTAGGGTTTTTAACCAATCATGTGCATCCAATAAGTTCATTTGTGTCATTGGATGAACAATTAGGTCATTTTCGTCCGCCCTAGGCTTATTCTTGTGCAATTAGGGTTTTTAACCAATCTTGTGCATCCAATAAGTTCATTTGTGTCATTGGATTAACATTTAGGTCATTTTCGTCCTCCCTAGGCTTATTCTTGTCCAATTAGGGTTTTTAACCAATCTTGTGCATCCAATAGGTGTGTTTGTGTCATTGGATGAACATTTAGGTCATTTTCGTCCTCCCTAGGCTTATTCTTGTCCAATTAGGGTTTTTAACCAATCTTGTGCATCCAATAAGTTCATTTGTGTCATTGGATGAACAATTAGGTCATTTTCGTCCACCCTAAGCTTATTCTTGTCCAATTAGGGTTTTTAACCAATCTTATGCATCCAATAAGTTCATTTGTGTCATTGGATGAACATTTAAGTCATTTTCGTCCTCCCTAGGCTTATTCTTGTCCAATTAGGGTTTTTAACCAATCTTGTGCATCCAATAGGTGTGTTTGTGTCATTGGATGAACATTTAGGTCATTTTCGTCCTCCCTAGGCTTATTCTTGTCCAATTAGGGTTTTTAACCAATCTTGTGCATCCAATAAGTTAATTTGTGTCATTGGATGAACATTTAGGTCATTTTCGTCCTCCCTAGGCTTATTCTTGTTCAATTAGGGTTTTTAACCAATCTTGTGCATCCAATAAGTTCATTTGTGTCATTGGATGTACATTTAGGTCATCTTCGTCCTCCCTAGGCTTATTCTTGTCCAATTAGGGTTATTAACAAATCTTGTGCATCCAATAGGTGTGTTTGTTTCATTAGATGAACATTTAAGTCATTTTCGTCAGCCCTGGGCTTATTGTTGTTCAATTAGGGTTTTTAACCAATCTTGTGCATCCAATAAGTTCATTTGTGTCATTGGATGAACATTTAGGTCATTTTCGTCCACCCTAGGCTTATTCTTGTCCAATTAGGGTTTTTAACCAATCTTGTGCATCCAATAAGTTCATTTGTGACATTGGATGAACATTTAGGTCATTTTGGTCCTCCCTAGGCTTATTCTTGTCCAATTAGGGGTTTTAACCAATCTTGTGCATCCAATAAGTTCATTTGTGACCTTGGATGAAAATTTATGTCATTTTCGTCCTCCCTAGGCTTATTCTTGTCCAATGAGGGTTTCTAACCAATCTTGTGCATCCAATAGGTGTGTTTTTGTCATTGGATGGACATTTAGGTCATTTTCGTCCTCCCTAGGCTTATTCTTGTCCAATTAGGGTTTTTAACCAATCTTGTGCATCCAATAGGTGTGTTTGTGTCATTGGATGAACATTTAGGTCATTTTCGTCCTCCCTAGGCTTATTCTTGTCCAATTAGGGTTTTTAACCAATCTTGTGCATCCAATAAGTTCATTTGTGTTATTGGATTAACATTTATGTCATTTTCGTCCTTCCTAGGCTTATTCTTGTCCAATTAGGGTTTCTAACCATCCTTGTGCATCCAATAGGTGTGTTTGTGTCATTGGATGAACATTTAGGTCATTTTCGTCCTCCCTAGTCTTATTCTTGTCCAATTAGGGTTTTAAGCAATCTTGTGCATCCAATAAGTTCATTTGTGTCATTGGATTAACATTTAGGTCATTTTCGTCCTCCCTAGGCTTATTCTTGTCCAATTAGGGTTTTTAACCAATCATGTGCATCCAATAAGTTCAATTTTGTCATTGGATGAACAATTAGGTCATTTTCGTCCACCCTAAGCTTATTCTTGTCCAATTAGGGTTTTTAACCAATCTTATGCTTCCAATAAGTTCATTTGTGTCATTGGATGAACATTTAGGTCATTTTCGTCCTCCTTAAGCTTATTCTTGTCCAATTAGGGTTTTTAACCAATCTTGTGCATCCAATAAGTTCTATTGTGTCATTGGATGAACATTTAGGTTATTTTCGTCCTCCCTAGGCTTATTCTTGTCCAAGTATGGTTTTTAACCAATCTTGTGCATCCAATAAGTTCATTTGTGTCATTGGATTAACATTTAGGTCATTTTCGTCCTCCCTTGGCTTATTCTTGTCCAATTACGGTTTCTAACCAATCTTGGGCATCCAATAGGTGTGTTTGTGTCATTGGATGAACATTTAGGTCATTTTCGTCCTCCCTAGGCTTATTCTTGTCCAATTAGGGTTTTAAACCAATCTTGTGCATCCAATAAGTTCATTTCTATCATTGGATGAACATTTAGGTCATTTTCGTCCTCCCAAGGCTTATTCTTGTCCAATTAGGGTTTCTAACCAACCTTGTGCATCCAATAGGTGTGTTTGTGTCATTGGATGAACATTTAGGTCATTTTCGTCCTCCCTAGGCTTATTCTTGTCCAATTAGGGTTTTTAACCAATCTTTGGCATCCAATAGGTGTGTTTGTGTCATTGGATGAACATTTAGGTCATTTTCGTCCTCCCTAGGCTTATTCTTGTCCAATTAGGGTTTTTAACCAATCTTGTGCATCCAATAAGTTCATTTGTGTCATTGGATGAACATTTAGGTTATTTTCGTCCTCCCTAGGCTTATTCTTGTCCAATTAGGGTTTTTAACCAATCTTGTGCATCCTATAAGTTCATTTGTGTCATTGGATTAACATTTAGGTCATTTTCGTCCTCCCTAGGCTTATTCTTGTCCAATTAGGGTTTCTTACCAATCTTGTGCATCCAATAGGTGTGTTTGTGTCATTGGATGAACATTTAGGTCATTTTCGTCCTCCCTAGGCTTATTCTTGTCCAATTAGGGTTTTTAACCAATCTTGTGCATCCAATAAGTTCATTTGTGTCATTGGATGAACAATTAAGTCATTTTCGTCCACCCTAAGCTTATTCTTGTCCAATTAGGGTTTTTAACCAATCTTATGCATCCAATAAGTTCATTTGTGTCATTGGATGAACATTTAGGTCATTTTCGTCCTCCCTAGGCTTATTCTTGTCCAATTAGGGTTTTTAACCAATCTTGTGCATCCAATAAATTCATTTGTGTCATTGGATTAACATTTAGGTCATTTTCGTCCTTCCTATGCTTATTCTTGTCCAATTAGGGTTTCTAACCAATCTTGTGCATCAAATAGGTGTGTTTGTGTCATTGGATGAACATTTAGGTCATTTTCGTCCTCCCTAGGCTTATTCTTGTCCAATTAGGGTTTTTAACCAATCTTGTGCATCCAATAAGTTCATTTGTGTCATTGGATGAACATTTAGGTTATTTTCGTCCTCCCTAGGCTTTTTCTTGTCCAATTAGGGTTTTTAACCAATCTTGTGCATCCAATAAGTTCATTTGTGTCATTGGATTAACATTTAGGTCATTTTCGTCCTCCCTAGGCTTATTCTTGTCCAATTAGGGTTTCTAACCAATCTTGTGCATCCAATAGGTGTGTTTGTGTCATTGGATGAACATTTAGGTCATTTTCATCCTCCCTAGGCTTATTCTTGTCTAATTAGGGTTTTTAACCAATCTTGTGCATCCAATAAGTTCATTTGTGTCATTGGATGAATAGTTAGGTCATTTTCGTCCTCCCTAGGCTTATTCTTGTCCAATTAGGGTTTCTAACCATTCTTGTGCATCGAATAGGTGTGTTTAGTCATTTGATGAACATTTAGGTTATTTTCGTCCTCCCTAGGCTTATTCTTGTCCAATTAGGGTTTTTAACCAATCTTGTGCATCCAATAAGTTCATTTGTGTCATTGGATTAACATTTAGGTCATTTTCGTCCTCCCTAGGCTTATTCTTGTCCAATTAGGGTTTCTAACCAATCTTGTGCATCCAATAGGTGTGTTTGTGTCATTGGATGAACATTTAGGTCATTTTCGTCCTCCCTAGGCTTATTCTTTTCCAATTAGGGTTTTTAACCAATCTTGTGCATCCAATAAGTTCATTTGTGTCATTGGATGAATAGTTAGGTTATTTTCGTCCTCCCTAGGCTTAATCTTGTCAAATTAGTGTTTCTAACCAATCGTGTGCATCCAATAGGTGTGTTTGTGTCATTGGATGAACATTTAGGTCATTTTCGTCCTCCCTAGGCATATTCTTGTCCAAGTAGGGTTTCTAACCAATCTTGTGCATCCAATAAGTTCAATTGTGTCATTGGATGAACATTTATGTCATTTTCGTCCTCCCTAGGCTTATTCTTGTCCAATTAGGGTTTTTAACCAATCTTGTGCATCCAATAAGTTCATTTGTGTCATTGGATTAACATTTAGGTCATTTTCGTCCTCCCTAGGCTTATTCTAGTCCAATTAGGGTTTCTAACCAATCTTGTGCATCCAATAGGTGTTTTTGTGTCATTGGATGAACATTTAGGTAATTTTCGTCCTCCCTAGGCTTATTCTTGTCCAATTAGGGTTTTTAACCAATCTTGTGCATCTAATAAGTTCAATTGTGTCATTGGACGAACATTTAGGTCATTTTCGTCCTCCCTAGGCTTATTCTTGTCCAATTAGGGTTTTTAACCAATCTTGTGCATCCAATAGGTGTGTTTGTGTCATTGGATGAACATTTAGGTCATTTTCGTCCTCCCTAGGCTTATTCTTGTCCAATTAGGGTTTTTAATAAATCTTGTGCATCCAATAAGTTCATTTGTGTCATTGGATTAACATTTAGGTCATTTTCGTCCTCCCTAGGCTTATTCTTGTCCAATTAGGGTTTCTAACCAATCTTGTGCATCCAATAGGTGTGTTTGTGTCATTGGATGAACATTTAGGTCATCTTCGTCCTCCCTAGGCTTATTCTTGTCCAATTAGGGTTTTTAACCAATCTTGTGCATCCAATAAGTTCATTTGTGTCATTGGATTAACATTTAGGTCATTTTCTTCCTCCCTAGGCTTATTCTTGTCCAATTAGGGTTTCTAACCAATCTTGTGCATCCAATAGGTGTGTTTGTGTGATTGGATGAACATTTAGGTCATTTTCGTCCTCCCTAGTCTTATTCTTGTCCAATTAGGGTTTCTAAACAATCTTGTGCATCCAATAGGTGTATTTGTGTCATTGGATGGACATTTAGGTCATTTTCGTCCTCCCTAGGCTTTTTCTTGTCCAATTAGGGTTTTTAAACAATCTTGTGCATCCAATAGGTGTGTTTGTGTCATTGGATGAACATTTTGGTCATTTTCGTCCTCCCTAGGCTTATTCTTGTCGAATTAGGGTTTTTAACTAATCTTGTGCATCCAATAGGTGTGTTTGTGTCATTGGATGAACATTTAGGTCATTTTCGTCCTCCCTAGGCTTATTCTTGTCCAATTAGGGTTTCTAAACAATCTTGTGCATCCAATAGGTGTGTTTGTGTCATTGGATTAACATTTAGGTCATTTTCGTCCTCCCTAGGCTTATTCTTGTCCAATTAGGGTTTTTAACCAATCTTGTGCATCCAATAAGTTCATTTGTGTTATTGGATTAACATTTAGGTCATTTTAGTCCTCCCTATGCATATTCTTGTCCAATTAGAGTTTTAGACCAATCTTGTGCATCCAATAGGTGTGTTTGTGTCATTGGATGATCAATTAGGTCATTTTCGTCCTCCCTAGGCATATTCTTGTCCAATTAGGGTTTTTAACCAATCTTGTGCATCCAATAGGTGTGTTTGTGTCATTGGATGGTCAATTAGGTCATTTACGTCCTCCCTAGGCATATTCTTGTCCAATTAGGGTTTTAACCAATCTTGTGCATCCAATAGGTGTGTTTGTGTCATTGGATGATCAATTAGGTCATTTTCGTCTTCCCTAAGCTTATTCTTGTCCAATTAGGGTTTTTAATCAATCTTGTGCATCCAATAACTTGAGTTGTGTCATTGGATTATCATTTAGGGTTATTTTCGTCCTCCCTAGGCTTATTCTTGTCCAATTAGGGTTTTTAACCAATCTTGTGCATCCAATAGGTGTGTTTGTGTCATTGGATGATCAATTAGGTCATTTTCGTCCTCCCTAGGCTTATTCTTGTCCAATTAGGGTTTTTAACAAATCTTGTGCTTCCAATAGGTTCATTTGTGTCATTGGATGATCAATTAGGTCATTTTCGTCCTCCCTAGGCATATTCTTGTACAACTAGGGTTTTTAACCAATCTTGTGCATCCAATAGGTGTGTTTGTGTCATTGGATGATCAATTAGGTCATTTTCGTCCTCCCTAGGCTTATTCTTGTCCAATTAGGGTTTTTAACTAATCTTGTGCATCCAATAGTTGTGTTTGTGTCATTGGATGATCAATTAGGTCATTTTCGTCCTACCTAGGCTTATTCTTGTCCAATTAGGGTTTTTAACCAATCTTGTGCATCCAATAGGTGTGTTTGTGTCATTGGATGATCAATTAGGTCATTTTCGTCCTCCCTAGGCTTATTCTTGTCCAATTAGGGTTTTTAACCAATCTTGTGCATCCAATAGGTGTGTTTGTGTCATTGGATGATCAATTAGGTCATTTTCGTCCTCCCTAGGCTTATTGTTGTCCAATTAAGGTTTTAACCAATCTTGTGCTTCCAATAAGTTCATTTGTGTCATTGGATGAACATTTAGGTCATTTTCGTCCTCCCTAGGCTTATTCTTGTCCAATTAGGGTTTTTAACCAATCTTGTGCATCCAATAGGTGTGTTTGTGTCATTGGATGATCAATTAGGTCATTTTCGTCCTCCCTAGGCTTATTCTTGTCCAATTAGGGTTTTTAACCAATCTTGTGCATCCAATAAATTGAGTTGTGTCATTGGATTGACATTTAGGTCATTTTCGTCCTCCCTAGGCTTATTCTTGTCCAATTAGGGTTTTTAACCAATCTTGTGCATCCAATAGGTGTGTTTGTGTCATTGGATGATCAATTAGGTCATTTTCGTCCTCCCTAGGATTATTCTTGTCCAATTAAGGTTTTTAACCAATCTTGTGCATCCAATAAGTTGATTTTTGTCATTGGATTAACATTTAGGTCATTTTCGTCCTCCCTAGGCTTATTCTTGTCCATTAGGGTTTTTAACCAATCTTGTGCATCCAATAGGTGTGTTTGTGTCATTGGATGATCAATTAGGTCATTTTCGTCCTCCCTAGGCTTATTCTTGTCCAATTATGGTTTTTAACCAATCTTGTGCATCCAATAAGTTCATTTGTGTCATTGGATTAACATTTAGGTCATTTTCGTCCTCCCTAGGCATATTCTTGTCCAATTAGGGTTTTTAACCAATCTTGTGCATCCAATAGGTGTGTTTGTGTCATTAGATGATCAATTAGGTTATTTTCGTCCTCCCAACGCTTATTCTTGTCCAATTTGGGTTTTTAACTAATCTTGTACATCCAATAAGTTCATTTGTGTCATTGGATGATCAATTAGGTCATTTTCGTCCCCCCTAGGCATATTCTTGTCCAATTTGGGTTTTTAACCAATCTTGTGCATCCAATAGGTGTGTTTGTGTCATTGGATGATCAATTAGGTCATTTTCGTCCTCCCTAGGCTTATTCTTGTCCAATTATGGTTTTTAACCAATCTTGTGCATCCAATAAGTTCATTTGTGTCATTGGATTAACATTTAGGTCATTTTCGTCCTCCCTAGGCTTTTTCTTGTCCAATTAGGGTTTTTAACCAATCTTGTGCATCCAATAGGTGTGTTTGTGTCATTGGATGAACATTTTGGTCATTTTCGTCCTCCCTAGGCTTATTCTTGTGCAATTAGGGTTTTTAACTAATCTTGTGCATCCAATAGGTGTGTTTGTGTCATTGGATGAACATTTAGGTCATTTTCGTCCTCCCTAGGCTTATTCTTGTCCAATTAGGGTTTTTAACCGATCTTGTGCATCCAATAAGTTCATTTGTGTCATTGGATTAACATTTAGGTCATTTTCGTCCTTCCTAGGCTTATTCTTGTCCAATTAGGGTTTCTAACCAATCTTGTGCATTCAATAGGTGTGTTTGTGTCATTGGATGAACATTTAGGTAATTTTCGTCCTCCCTAGGCTTATTCTTGTCCAATTAGGGTTTCTAAACAGTCTTGTGCATCCAATAGGTGTGTTTGTGTCATTGGATGAACATTTAGGTCATTTTCGTCCTCCCTAGGCTTATTCTTGTCCAATTAGGGTTTTTAACCAATCTTGTGCATCCAATAAGTTCATTTGTGTCATTGGATGAACAATTAGGTCATTTTTGTCCACCCTAAGCTTATTCTTGTCCAATTAGGGTTTTTAACCAATCTTATGCATCCAATAAGTTCATTTGTGTCATTGGATGAACATTTAGGTCATTTTCGTCCTCCCTAGGCTTATTCTTGTCCAATTAGGGTTTTTAACCAATCTTGTGCATCCAATAGGTGTGTTTGTGTCATTGGATGAACATTTAGGTCATTTTCGTCCTCCCTAGGCTTATTCTTGTCCAATTAGGG
Source organism: Cicer pinnatifidum (assembly GCA_037974775.1). Classification (NCBI taxonomy): domain Eukaryota; kingdom Viridiplantae; phylum Streptophyta; class Magnoliopsida; order Fabales; family Fabaceae; genus Cicer; species Cicer pinnatifidum. Next base: position 43,230 of record JBBPBR010000414.1, read on the forward strand.
TTTCTTACCAATCTTATGCATCCAATAGGTGTGTTTGTGTCATTGGATGAACATTTAGGTCATTTTCGTCCTCCCTAGGCTTATTCTTGTCCAATTAGGGTTTTTAAGCAATCTTGTGCATCCAATAAGTTCATTTGTGTCATTGGATGAACATTTAGGTCATTTTCGTCCTCCCTTGGCGTATTCTTATCCAATTAGGGTTTTTAAGCAATCTTGTGCATCCAATAAGTTCATTTGTGTCATTGGATGAACATTTAGGTCATTTTCGTCCTCCCTAGGCTTATTCTTGTCCAATTAGGGTTTTTAACCAATCTTGTGCATCCAATAGGTGTGTTTGTGTCATTGGATGAACATTTAGGTCATTTTCGTCCTCCCTAGGCTTATTCTTGTCCAATTAGGGTTTTTAACCAATCTTGTGCATCCAATAGGTGTGTTTGTGTCATTGGATGAACATTTAGGTCATTTTCGTCCTCCCTACGCTTATTCTTGTCCAAATAGGGTTTTTAACCAATCTTGTGCATCCAATAAGTTCATTTGTGTCATTGGATTAACATTTAGGTCATTTTCGTCCTCCCTAGGCTTATTCTTGTCCAATTAGGGTTTCTAACCAATCTTGTGCATCCAATAGGTGTGTTTGTGTCATTGGATGAACATTTAGGTCATTTTCGTCCTCCCTAGGCTTATTCTTGTCCAATTAGGGTTTTTAACCAATCTTGTGCATCCAATAAGTTCATTTGTGTCATTGGATTAACATTTAGGTCATTTTCGTCCTTCCTAGGGTTATTCTTGTCCAATTAGGGTATCTAACCAATCTTGTGCATCCAATAGGTGTGTTTGTGTCATTGGATGAACATTTAGGTCATTTTCGTCCTCCCTAGGCTTATTCTTGTCCAATTAGGGTTTTTAACCAATCTTGTGCATCCAATAAGTTCATTTGTGTCATTGGATGAATAATTAGGTCATTTTCGTCTACCCCAAGCATATTCTTGTCCAATTAGGGTTTTTAACCAATCTTATGCATCCAATAAGTTCATTTGTGTCATTGGATGAACATTTAGGTCATTTTCGTCCTCCCTAGGCATATTCTTTTCCAACTAGGGTTTTAAGCAATCTTGTGCATCCAATAAGTTCATTTGTGTCATTGGATTAACATTTAGGTCATTTTCGTCCTCCCTAGGCTTATTCTTGTCCAATTAGGGTTTTTAACCAATCATGTGCATCCAATAAGTTCATTTGTGTCATTGGATGAACAATTAGGTCATTTTCGTGCACCCTAGGCTTATTCTTGTCCAATTAGAGTTTTTAATCAATCTTGTGCATCCAATAAGTTCATTTGTGTCATAGGATGAACATTTAGGTCATTTTCGTCCTCCCTAGGATTATTCTTGTCCAATTAGGGTTTCTAACCAATCTTCTGCATCCAATAGGTGTGTTTGTGTCGTTGGATGAACATTTTGGTCATTTTCGTCCTCCCTAGTCTTATTCTTGTCCAATTAGGGTTTTAAGCAATCTTGTGCATCCAATAAGTTCATTTGTGTCATTGGATTAACATTTAGGTCATTTTCGTCCTCCCTAGGCTTATTCTTGTCCAATTAGGGTTTTTAACCAATCATGTGCATCCAATAAGTTCATTTGTGTCATTGGATGAACAATTAGGTCATTTTCGTGCACCCTAGGCTTATTCTTGTCCAATTAGGGTTTTTAATCAATCTTGTGCGTCCAATAAGGTCATTTGTGTCATGGGATGAACATTTAGGTCATTTTCGTCCTCCCTAGGATTATTCTTGTCCAATTAGGGTTTCTAACCAATCTTGTGCATCCAATAGGTGTGTTTGTGTCGTTGGATGAACATTTAGGTCATTTTCGTCCTCCCTAGTCTTATTCTTGTCCAATTAGGGTTTTAAGCAATCTTGTGCATCCAATAAGTTCATTTGTGTCATTGGATGAATATTTAGGTCATTTTCATCATCCCTAGGCTTATTCTTGTCCAATTAGGGTTTCTAACCAATCTTGTGCATCCAATAGGTGTGTTTGTGTCATTGGATGAACATTTAGGTCATTTTCGTCCTCCCTAGTGTTATTCTTGTCCAATTAGGGTTTTTAACCAATCTTGTGCATCCAACAAGTTCATTTGTGTCATTGGATGAACATTTAGGTCATTTTCGTCCTCCCTAGGCTTATTCTTGTGCAATTAGGGTTTTTAACCAACCTTGTGCATCCAATAGGTGTGTTTGTGTCATTGGATGAACATTTAGGTCATTTTCGTCCTCCCTAGGCTTATTCTTGTCCATCTAGGGTTTTAAGCAATCTTTTGCATCCAATAAGTTCATTTGTGTCATTGGATTAACATTTAGGTCATTTTCGTCCTCCCTAGGCTTATTCTTGTCCAATTAGGGTTTTTAACCAATCATGTGCATCCAATAAGTTCATTTGTGTCATTGGATAAACAAATAGGTCATTTTCATCCACCCTAAGCTTATTCTTGTCCAATTATGGTTTTTATCCAATCTTATGCATCCAATAAGTTCATTTGTGTCATTGGATTAACATTTAGGTCATTTTCGTCCTCCCTAGGCTTATTCTTGTCCAATTAGGGTTTCTAAACAATCTTGTGCATCCAATAGGTGTGTTTGTGTCATTGGATGAACATTTAGGTCATTTTCGTCCTCCCTAGGCTTATTCTTGTCCAATTAAGGTTTTTAACCAATCTTGTGCATCCAATAAGTTCATTTGTGTTATTGGATTAACATTTAGGTCATTTTCGTCCTTCCTAGGCTTATTCTTGTCCAATTAGGGTTTCTAACCATCCTTGTGCATCCAATAGGTGTGTTTGTGTCATTGGATGAACATTTAGGTCATTTTCGTCCTCCCTAGTCTTATTCTTGTCCAATTAGGGTTTTAAGCAATCTTGTGCATCCAATAAGTTCATTTGTGTCATTGGATTAACATTTAGGTCATTTTCGTCCTCCCTAGGCTTATTCTTGTCCAATTAGGGTTTTTAACCAATCATGTGCATCCAATAAGTTCAATTTTGTCATTGGATGAACAATTAGGTCATTTTCGTCCACCCTAAGCTTATTCTTGTCCAATTAGGGTTTTTAACCAATCTTATGCTTCCAATAAGTTCATTTGTGTCATTGGATGAACATTTAGGTCATTTTCGTCCTCCCTAGGCTTATTCTTGTCCAATTAGGGTTTTTAACCAATCTTGTGCATCCAATAAGTTCTATTGTGTCATTGGATGAACATTTAGGCTATTTTCGTCCTCCCTAGGCTTATTCTTGTCCAAGTATGGTTTTTAACCAATCTTGTGCATCCAATAAGTTCATTTCTGTCATTGGATGAACATTTAGGTCATTTTCGTCCTCCCAAGGCTTATTCTTGTCCAATTAGGGTTTCTAACCAACCTTGTGCATCCAATAGGTGTGTTTGTGTCATTGGATGAACATTTAGGTCATTTTCGTCCTCCCTAGGCTTATTCTTGTCCAATTAGGGTTTTTAACCAATCTTATGCATCCAATAAGTTCATTTGTGTCATTGGATGAACATTTAGGTCATTTTCGTCCTTCCTAGGCTTATTCTTGTCCAATTAGGGTTTCTAACCAATCTTGTGCATCCAATAGGTGTGTTTGTGTCATTGGATGAACATTTAGGTCATTTTCGTCCTCCCTAGTCTTATTCTTGTCCAATTAGGGTTTTAAGCAATCTTGTGCATCCAATAAGTTCATTTGTGTCATTGGATTAACATTTAGGTCATTTTCGTCCTCCCTAGGCTTATTCTTGTCTAATTAGGGTTTTTAACCAATCATGTGCATCCAATAAGTTCATTTGTGTCATTGGATAAACAATTAGGTCATTTTCATCCACCCTAAGCTTATTCTTGTCCAATTAGGGTTTTTAACCAATCTTATGCATCCAATAAGTTCATTTGTGTCATTGGATGAACATTTTGGTCATTTTCGTCCTCCCTAGGCTTATTCTTGTCCAATAAGGGTTTTTAACCAATCTTGTGCATCCAATAGGTGTGTTTGTGTCATTGGATGAACATTTCGGTCATTTTCGTCCTCCCTAGGCTTATTCTTGTCCAATTGGGGTTTTTAACCGATCTTGTGCATCCAATAAGTTCATTTGTGTCATTGGATTAACATTTAGGTCATTTTCGTCCTTCCTAGGCTTATTCTTGTCCAATTAGGGTTTCTAACCAATCTTGTGCATTCAATAGGTGTGTTTGTGTCATTGGATGAACATTTAGGTCATTTTCGTCCTCCCTAGGCTTATTCTTGTCCAATTAGGGTTTTTAACCAATCTTGTGCATCCAATAAGTTTATTTGTGTCATAGGATTAACATTTAGGTCATTTTCGTCCTTCCTAGGCTTATTCTTGTCCAATTAGGGTTTCTAACCAACCTTGTGCATCCAATAGGTGTGTGTGTGTCATTGGATGAACATTTAGGTCATTTTCGTCCTCCCTAGTCTTATTCTTGTCCAATTAGGGTTTTAAGCAATCTTGTGCATCCAATAAGTTCATTTGTGTCATTGGATTAACATTTAGGTCATTTTCGTCCTCCCTAGGCTTATTCTTGTCCAATTAGGGTTTTTAACCAATCATGTGCATCCAATAAGTTCATTTGTGTCATTGGATGAACAATTAGGTCATTTTCGTCCACCCTAAGCTTATTCTTGTCCAATTAGGGTTTTTAACCAATCTTATGCATCCAATAAGTTCATTTGTGTCATTGGATTAACATTTAGGTCATTTTCGTCCTCCCTTGGCTTATTCTTGTCCGATTAGGGTTTCTAACCAATCTTGTGCATCCAATAGTTGTGTTTGTGTCATTGGATGAACATTTAGGTCATTTTCGTCCTCCCTAGTCTTATTCTTGTCCAATTAGGGTTTTAAGCAATCTTGTGCATCCAATAAGTTCATTTGTGTCATTGGATTAACATTTAGGTCATTTTCGTCCTCCCTAGGCTTATTCTTGTCCAATTAGGGTTTTTAACCAATCAAGTGCATCCAATAGGTGTGTTTGTGTCATTGGATGAACATTTAGGTCATTTTCGTCCTCCCTAGGCTTATTCTTGTCCAATTAGGGTTTTTAACCAATCTTGTGCATCCAATAAGTTCATTTGTGTCATTGGATGAACATTTAGGTCATTTTCGTCCTCCCTAGGCTTATTCTTTTCCAATTAGGGTTTTTAACCAATCTTGTGCATCCAATAAGTTCATTTGTGTCATTGGATGAACATTTAGGTTATTTTCGTCCTCCCTAGGCTTATTCTTGTCCAATTATGGTTTTTAACCAATCTTGTGCATCCAATAAGTTCATTTGTGTCATTGGATTAACATTTAGGTCATTTTCGTCCTCCCTTGGCTTATTCTTGTCCAATTACGGTTTCTAACCAATCTTGGGCATCCAATAGGTGTGTTTGTGTCATTGGATGAACATTTAGGTCATTTTCGTCCTCCCTAGGCTTATTCTTGTCCAATTAGGGTTTTTAACCAATCTTGTGCATCCAATAGGTGTGTTTGTGTCATTGGATGAACATTTAGGTCATTTTCGTCCTCCCTAGGCTTATTCTTGTCCAATTAGGGTTTTTAACCAATCTTGTGCATCCAATAAGTTCATTTGTGTCATTGGATAAACATTTAGGTCATTTTCATCCACCCTAGGCTTATTCTTGTCCAATTAGGGTTTTTAACCAATCTTGTGCCTCCAATAAGTTCATTTGTGTCATTGGATGAACATTTAGGTCATTTACGTCCTCCCTAGGCTTATTCTTGTTCAATTAGGGTTTCTAACCAATCTTGTGCATCCAATAGGTGTGTTTGTGTCATTGGATGAACATTTAGGTCATTTTCGTTTTCCCTAGTCTTATTCTTGTCCAATTAGGGTTTTTAAGCAATCTTGTGCATCCAATAAGTTCATTTGTGTCATTGGATAAACATTTAGGTCATTTTCGTCCTCCCTAGGCTTATTCTTGTCCAATTAGGGTTTTTAACCAATCTTGTGCATCCAATAAGTTCATTTGTTTCATTGGATGAACATTTAGGTCATTTTCGTCCTCCCTAGGCTTATTCTTGTCCAATTAGGGTTTCTAACCAATCTTGTGCATCCAATAGATGTGTTTGTGTCATTGGATGAACATTTAGGTCATTTTCGTCCTCCCTAGGCTTATTCTTGTCCAATTAGGGTTTTTAACCAATCTTGTGCATCCAATAGGTGTGTTTGTGTCATTGGATGAACATTTAGGTCATTTTCGTCCTCCCTAGGCTTATTCTTGTCCAATTAGGGTTTTTAAGCAATCTTGCGCATCCAATAAGTTCATTTGTGTCATTGGATGAACATTTAGGTCATTTTCGTCCTCCCTAGGCTTATTCTTGTCCAATTAGGGTTTTTAACCAATCTTGTGCATCCAATAGGTGTGTTTGTGTCATTGGATGGACATTTAGGTCATTTTCGTCCTCCCTAGGCTTATTCTTGTCCAATTAGGGTTTTTAACCAATCTTGTGCATCCAATAAGTTCATTTGTGTCATTGGATAAACATTTAGGTCATTTTCGTCCACCCTAGGCTTATTCTTGTCCAATTAGGGTTTTTAACCAATCTTGTGCCTCCAATAAGTTCATTTCTGTCATTGGATTAACATTGAGGTCATTTTCGTCCTCCCAAGGCTTATTCTTGTCCAATTAGGGTTTTTAACCAATCTTGTGCATCCAATAAGTTCATTTGTGTCATTGGATGAACATTTAGGTCATTTACGTCCTCCCTAGGCTTATTCTTGTCCAATTAGGGTTTTTAAGCAATCTTGTGAATCCAATAAGTTCATTTGTTTCATTGGATGAACATTTAGGTCATTTTCGTCCTCCGTAGGCTTATTCTTGTTCAATTAGGGTTTCTAACCAATCTTGTGCATCCAATAGGTGTGTTTGTGTCATTGGATGAACATTTTGGTCATTTTCGTCCTCCCTTGTCTTATTCTTGTCCAATTAGGGTTTTAAGCAATCTTGTGCATCCAATAAGTTCATTTGTGTCATTGGATGAACATTTAGGTTATTTTAGTCATCACTAGGCTTAGTTTTGTGCAATTAGGGTTTTTAACCAATCTTGTGCATCCAATAGGTGTGTTTGTGTCATTAAATGAACATTTAGGTCATTTTCATCCTCCCTAGGCTTATTGTTGTCCAATTAGGGTTTTTAACCAATCTTGTGCATCCAATAGGTGTGTTTGTGTAATTGGATGAACATTTAGGTCATTTTCGTCCTCGCTAGTCTTATTCTTGTCCAATTAGGGTTTTAAGCAATCTTGTGCATCCAATAAGTTCATTTGTGTCATTGGATTAAGATTTAAGTCATTTTCGTCCTCCATAGGCTTATTCTTGTTCAATTAGGGTTTCTAACCAATCTCGTGCATCCAATAGGTGTGTTTGTGTCAGTGGATGAACATTTAGGTCATTTTCGTCCTCCCTAGGCTTATTCTTGTCTAATTAGGGTTTTTAAGCAATCTTGTGCATCCAATAAGTTCATTTGTTTCATTGGATGAACATTTAGGTCATTTATGTCCTCCCTAGGCTTATTCTTGTCCAATTATGGTTTTTAACCAATCTTGTGCATCCAATAGGTGTGTTTGTGTCATTGGATGAACATTTAGGTCATTTTCGTCCTCCCTAGGCTTATTCTTGTCCAATTAAGATTTTTAACCAATCTTGTGTATCCAATAAGTTCATTTGTGTCATTAGATGAACATTTAGGTCATTTACGTCCGCCCTAGAATTATTCTTGTCCAATTAGGGTTTCTAACCAATCTTGTGCATCCAATAAGTTCATTTGTGTCATTTGATGAACATTTAGGTCATTTTCGTCCTCCCTAGGCTTATTCTTGTCTAATTAGGGTTTTTAAGCAATCTTGTGCATCCAATAAGTTCATTTGTGTCATTGGATGAAAATTTAGGTCATTTATGTCCTCCCTAGGCTTATTCTTGTCCAATTATGGTTTTTAACCAATCTTGTGCATCCAATAGGTGTGTTTGTGTCATTGGATGAACATTTAGGTCATTTTCTTCCTCCCTAGGCTTATTCTTGTCCAATTAGGGTTTCTAACCAATCTTGTGCATCCAATAGGTGTATTTGTGTCATTGGATGAACATTTAGGTCGTTTTCGTCCTCCCTATGCTTATTCTTGTTCAATTAGGGTTTTTAAGCAATCTTGTGCATCCAATAAGTTCATTTGTGTCATTGGATGAACATTTAGGTCATTTTCGTCCTCCCTAGGCTTATTCTTGTCCAATTAGGGTTTTTAACCAATCTTGTGCATCCAATAGGTGTGTTTGTGTCATTGGATGAACATTTAGGTCATTTTCGTTCTCCATAGGATTATTCTTGTCCAATTAGGGTTTTTAACCAATCTTATGCATCCAATAAGTTCATTTGTGTCATTGGATGAACATTTAGGTCATTTTCGTCCTCCCTAGGCTTATTCTTGTCCAATTAGGGTTTTTAACCAATCTTGTGCATCCAATAGGTGTGTTTGTGTTATTTGATGAACATTTAGGTCATTTTCATCCTCCCTAGGCTTATTGTTGTCCAATTAGGGTTTTTAACCAATCTTGTGCATCCAATAGGTGTGTTTGTGTCATTGGATGAACATTTAGGTCATTTTCGTCCTCCCAAGTCTTATTCTTGTCCTATTAGGGTTTTAAGCCAATCTTGTGCACCCAATAGGTGCGTTTGTGTCATTGGATGAACATTTAGGTCATTTTCGTCCTCCCTAGGCTTATTGTTGTTCAATTAGGGTTTTTAACCAATCTTGTGCATCCAATAAGTTCATTTGTATCATTGGATGAACATTTAGGTCATTTTCGTCCTCCCTAGGCTTATTCTTGTCCAATTAGGGTTTTTAACCAATCTTGTGCATCCAATAGGTGTGTTTGTGTCATTGGATGAACATTTAGGTCATTTTCGTCCTCCCTAGGCTTATTCTTGTCCAATTAGGGTTTTTAACCGATCTTGTGCATCCAATAGGTGTGTTTGTGTCATTGGATGAACATTTAGGTCATTTTCATCCTCCCTAGGCTTATTCTTGTCCAATTAGGGTTTCTAACCAATGTTGTGCATCCAATAAGTTCATTTGTGTCATTGGATGAACATTTAGGTCATTTTCGTCCTCCCTAGGCTTATTCTTGTCCAATTAGGGTTTTTAACCAATCTTGTGCATCCAATAGGTGTGTTTGTGTCATTGGATGAACATTTAGGTCATTTTCGTCCTCCCTAGGCTTATTCTTGTCCAATTAGGGTTACTAACCAATCTTGTGCATCCAATAAGTTCATTTGTGTCATTGGATGAACATTTAGGTCATTTTCGTCCTCCCTAGGCTTATTCTTGTCCAATTAGGGTTTTTAACCAATCTTGTGCATCCAATAGGTGTGTTTGTGTCATTGATTGAACATTTAGGTCATTTTCGTCCTCCCTAGGCTTATTCTTGTCCAATTAGGGTTTTTTACCAATCTTGTGCATCCAACAAGTTCATTTGTGTCATTGGATGAACATTTAGGTCATTTTCGTCCTCCCTAGGCTTATTCTTGCCCAATTAGGGTTTTTAAGCAATCTTGTGAATCCAATAAGTTCATTTGTTTCATTGGATGAACATTTAGGTAATTTTCGTCCTCCCTAGGCTTATTCTTGTTCAATTAGGGTTTCTAACCAATGTTGTGCATCCAATAGGTGTGTTTGTGTCATTGGATGAACATTTAGGTCATTTTCGTCCTCCCTAGTCTTATTCTTGTCCAATTAGGGTTTTAAGCAATCTTGTGCATCCAATAAGTTCATTTGTGTCATTGGATGAACATTTAGGTTATTTTCGTCCTCACTAGGCTTAGTTTTGTGCAATTAGGGTTTTTAACCAATCTTGTGCATCCAATAGGTGCGTTTGTGTCATTAGATGAACATTTAGGTCATTTTCATCCTCCCTAGGCTTATTGTTGTCCAATTAGGGTTTTTAACCAATCTTGTGCATCCAATAGGTGTGTTTGTGTCATTGGATGAACATTTAGGTCATTTTCGTCCTCCCTAGTCTTATTCTTGTACAATTAGGGTTTTAAGCAATCTTGTGCATCCAATAAGTTCATTTGTGTCATTGGATTAAGATTTAAGTCATTTTCGTCCTCCCTAGGCTTATTCTTGTTCAATTAGGATTTCTAACCAATCTTGTGCATCCAATAGGTGTGTTTGTGTCATTGGATGAACATTTAGGTCATTTTCGTCTTCCCTAGTCTTATTCTTGTCCAATTAGGGTTTTAAGCAATCTTGTGCATCCAATAAGTTCGTTTGTGTCATTGGATGAACATTTAGATCATTTTCGTCCTCCCTAGGCTTATTCTTGTCCAATTAGGGTTTCTAACCAATCTTGTGCATCCAATAGGTGGGTTTGTGTCATTGGATGAACATTTAGGTCATTTTCGTCCTCCCTAGTCTTATTCTTGTCCAAGTAGGGTTTTAAGCAATCTTGTGCATCCAATAAGTTCATTTGTGTCATTGGATGAACATTTAGGTCATTTTCATCCTCCCTAGGATTATTGTAGTCCAATTACGGTTTTTAACCAATCTTGTGCATCCAATAGGTGTGTTTGTGTCATTGGATGAACATTTAGGTCATTTTCGTCCTCTCTAGTCTTATTCTTTTCCAATTAGGGTTTTAAGCCAATCTTGTGCATCCAATAGGTGTGTTTGTGTCATTGGATGAACATTTAGGTCATTTTCGTCCTCCCTAGGCTTATTCTTGTCCAATTAGGGTTTTTAACCAATCTTGTGCATCCAATAAGTTCATTTATGTTATTGGATGAACATTTAGGTCATTTTCGTCCTCCCTAGGCTTATTCTTGTCCAATTAGGGTTTCTAACCAATCTTGTGCATCCAATAAGTTCATTAGTGTCATTGGATGAACATTTCGGTCATTTTCGTCCTCCCTAGGCTTATTCTTGTCCAATTAGGGTTTTTAACCAATCTTGTGCATCCAATAGGTGTGTTTGTGTCATTGGATGAACATTTAGGTCATTTTCGTCCTCCCTAGGCTTATTCTTGTGGAATTAGGGTTTCTAACCAATCTTTTGCATCCAATAGGTGTATTTGTTTCATTGGATAAACATTTAGGTCATTTTCGTCCTCCCTAGGCTTATTCTTGTCCAATTAGGGTTTTTAAGCAATCTTGTGCATCCAATAAGTTCATTTGTGTCATTGGATGAACATTTAGGTCATTTTCGTCCTCCCTAGGCTTATTCTTGTCCAAATAAGGTTTTTAACCAATCTTGTGCATCCAATAGTTCATTTGTGTCATTGGATGAACATTTAGGTCATTTTCGTCCTCCCTAGGCTTATTCTTGTCCAATTAGGGTTTTTAACCAATCTTGTGCATCCAATAGGTGTATTTGTGTCATTGGATGAACATTTAGGTCATTTTCGTCCTCCCTAAGTTTATTCTTGTCTAATTAGGGTTTTTAAGCAATCTTGTGCATCCAATAAGTTCATTTGTGTCATTGGATGAACATTTAGGTCATTTTCGTCCTCCCTAGGCTTATTCTTGTCCAATTAGGGTTTTTAACCAATCTTGTGCATCCAATAGGTGTGTTTGTGTCATTGGATGAACATTTAGGTCATTTTCGTCCTCCCTAGGCTTATTCTTGTCAAATTAGGGTTTCTAACCAATCTTTTGCATCCAATAGGTGTGTTTGTGTCATTGGATGAACAATTAGGTCATTTTCATGCTCCCTAGGCTTATTCATGTCCAATTAGGGTTTTTAAGCAATCTTGTGCATCCAATAAGTTCATTTGTGTCATTGGATGAACATTTAGGTCATTTTCGTCCTCCCTAGGCTTATTCTTGTCCAATTAGGGTTTTTAACCAATCTTGTGCATTCAATAAGTTCATTTGTGTCATTGGATGAACATTTAGGTCATTTTTGTCCTCCCTAGGCTTATTCTTGTCCAATTACGGTTTTTAACCAATCTTGTGCATCCAATAAGTTCATTTGTGTCATTGGATGAACATTTAGGTCATTTTCGTCCTCCCTAGGCTTATTCTTGTCCAATTAGGGTTTTTAACCAATCTTGTGCATCCAATAGGTGTGTTTGTGTCATTGGATGAACATTTAGGTCATTTTTTTCCTCCCTAGGCTTATTCTTGTCCAATTATGGTTTTTAACCAATCTTGTGCATCCAATAAGTTCATTTGTGTCATTGGATAAACATTTAGGTCATTTTCGTCCACCCTAGGCTTATTCTTGTCCAATTAGGGTTTTTAACCAATCTTGTGCATCCAATAGGTGTGTTTGTGTCATTGGATGAACATTTAGGTCATTTTCGTCCTCCCTAGGCTTATTCTTGTCCAATTAGGGTTTCTAACCAATCTTGTGCATCCAATAGGTGTATTTTTGTCATTGGATGAACATTTAGGTCATTTTCGTCCTCCCTAGGCTTATTCTTGTCTAATTAGGGTTTTTAAGCAATCTTGTGCATCTAATAAGTTCATTTGTGTCATTGGATGAACATTTACGTCATTTTCGTCCTCCCTAGGCTTATTCTTGTCCAATTAGGGTTTTTAACCAATCTTGTGCATCCAATAGGTGTGTTTGTGTCATTGGATGAACATTTAGGTCATTTTCGTCCTACCTAGGCTTATTCTTGTCCAATTAGGGTTTTAAGCCAATCTTGTGCATCCAATAGGTGTGTTTGTGTCATTGGATGAACATTTAGGTCATTTTCGTCCTACCTAGGCTTATTCTTGTCCAATTAGGGTTTCTAACCAATCTTGTGCATCCAATAGGTGTATTTGTGTTATTGGATGAACATTTAGGTCATTTTCGTCCTCCCTAGGCTTATTCTTGTCCAATTAGGGTTTTTAAGCAATCTTGTGCATCCAATAAGTTCATTTGTGTCGTTGGATGAACATTTAGGTCATTTTCGTCCTCCCTAGGCTTATTCTTGTCCAATTAGGATTTTTAACCAATCTTGTGCATCCAATAAGTTCATTTGTGTCATTGGATGAACATTTAGGTCAGTTTCGTCCTCCCTAGAATTATTCTTGTCCAATTAGGGTTTCTAACCAATCTTGTGCATCCAATAAGTTCATTTGTGTCATTGGATGAACATTTAGGTCATTTTCGTCCTCCCTAGGCTTATTCTTGTCCAATTAGGGTTTTTAACCAATCTTGTGCATCCAATAGGTGTGTTTGTGTCATTGGATGAACATTTAGGTCATTTTCGTCCTCCCTAGTCTTAATCTTGTCCAATTAGGTTTTTAAGCCAATCTTGTGCATCCAGTAGGTGTGTTTGTGTCATTTGATGAACATTTAGGTCATTTTCGTCCTCCGAAGGCTTATTCTTATCCAATTAGGGTTTCTAACCAATCTTGTGCATCCAATAAGTTCATTTGTGTTATTGGATGAACATTTAGGTCATTTTCGTCCTCCCTAGGCTTATTCTTGTCCAATTAGGGTTTCTAACCAATCTTGTGCATCCAATAAGTTCATTTGTGTCATTGGATGAACACTTCGGTCATTTTCGTCTTCCCTAGGCTTATTCTTGTCCAATTAGGGTTTTTAACCAATCTTGTGCATCCAATAGGTGTGTTTGTGTCATTGGATGAACATTTAGGTCATTTTCGTCCTACCTAGGCTTATTCTTGTCCAATTAGGGTTTTAAGCCAATCTTGTGCATCCAATAGGTGTGTTTGTGTCATTGGATGAAAATTTAGGTCATTTTCATCCTACCTAGGCTTATTCTTGTCCAATTAGGGTTTCTAACCAATCTTGTGCATCCAATAGGTGTATTTGTGTCATTGGATGAACATTTAGGTCATTTTCGTCCTCCCTAGGCTTATTCTTGTCCAATTAGGGTTTTTAGGCAATCGTGTGCATCCAATAAGTTCATTTGTGTCATTGGATGAACATTTAGGTCATTTTCGTCCTCCCTAGGCTTATTCTTGTCCAATTAGGGTTTTTAACCAATCTTGTGCATCCAATAGGTGTGTTTGTGTCATTGGATGAACATTTAGGTCATTTTCGTCCTCCCTAGGCTTATTCTTGTCCAATTAGGGTTTTTAACGAATCTTGTGCATCCAATAAGTTCATTTGTGTCATTGGATGAACATTTAGGTTATTTTCGTCCTCCCTAGGATTATTCTTGTCCAATTACGGTTTTTAAGCAATCTTGTGAATCCAATAAGTTCATTTGTTTCATTGGATGAACATTTTGGTCATTTTCGTCCTCCCTAGGCTTATTCTTGTTCAATTAGGGTTTCTATACAATCTTGTGCATCCAATAGGTGTGTTTGTGTCATTGGATGAACATTTAGGTCATTTTCGTCCTCCCTAGTCTTATTCTTGTCCAATTAGGGTTTTAAGCAATCTTGTGCATCCAATAAGTTCATTTGTGTCATTGGATGAACATTTAGGTTATTTTCGTCCTCACTAGGCTAAGTTTTGTGCAATTAGGGTTTTTAACCAATCTTGTGCATCCAATAGGTGTGTTTGTGTCATTAGATGAACATTTAGGTCATTTTCATCCTCCCTAGGCTTATTGTTGTCCAATTAGGGTTTTTAACCAATCTTGTGCATCCAATAGGTGTGTTTGTGTCATTGGATGAACATTTAGGTCATTTTCGTCCTCCCAAGTCTTATTCTTGTCCTATTAGGGTTTTAAGCCAATCTTGTGCACCCAATAGGTGCGTTTGTGTCATTGGATGAACATTTAGGTCATTTTCGTCCTCCCTAGGCTTATTGTTGTTCAATTAGGGTTTTTAACCAATCTTGTGCATCCAATAAGTTCATTTGTATCATTGGATGAACATTTAGGTCATTTTCGTCCTCCCTAGGCTTATTCTTGTCCAATTAGGGTTTTTAACCAATCTTGTGCATCCAATAGGTGTGTTTGTGTCATTGGATGAACATTTAGGTCATTTTCGTCCTCCCTAGGCTTATTCTTGTCCAATTAGGGTTTTTAACCGATCTTGTGCATCCAATAGGTGTGTTTGTGTCATTGGATGAACATTTAGGTCATTTTCATCCTCCCTAGGCTTATTCTTGTCCAATTAGGGTTTCTAACCAATGTTGTGCATCCAATAAGTTCATTTGTGTCATTGGATGAACATTTAGGTCATTTTCGTCCTCCCTAGGCTTATTCTTGTCCAATTAGGGTTTTTAACCAATCTTGTGCATCCAATAGGTGTGTTTGTGTCATTGGATGAACATTTAGGTCATTTTCGTCCTCCCTAGGCTTATTCTTGTCAAATTAGGGTTTCTAACTAATTTTTTGCATCCAATAGGTGTATTTGTGTCATTGGATGAACATTTAGGTCATTTTCGTCCTCCCTAGGCTTATTCTTGTCCAATTAGGGTTTATAAGCAATCTTGTGCATCCAATAAGTTCATTTGTGTCATTGGATGAACATTTAGGTCATTTTCGTCCTCCCTAGGCTTATTCTTGTCCAATTAGGGTTTCTAACCAATCTTGTGCATCTAAAAAGTTCATATGTGTCATTGGATGAACATTTAGGTCATTTTCGTCCTCCCTAGGCTTATTCTTGTCCAATTAGGGTTTTTAACCAATCTTGTGCATCCAATAGGTGTGTTTGTGTCATTGGATGAACATTTAGGTCATTTTCGTCCTCCCTAGGCTTATTCTTGTCAAATTAGGGTTTCTAACCAATCTTTTGCATCCAATAGGTGTATTTGTGTCATTGGATAAACATTTAGGTCATTTTCGTCCTCCCTAGGCTTATTCTTGTGCAATTAGGGTTTTTAAGCAATCTTGTGCATCCAATAAGTTCATTTGTGTCATTGGATGAACATTTACGTCATTTTCGTCCTCCCTAGGCTTATTCTTGTCCAATTAGGGTTTTTAACCAATCTTGTGCATCCTATAGGTGTGTTTGTGTCATTGGATGAACATTTAGGTCATTTTCGTCCTCCCTAGGCTTATTCTTGTCCAATTAGGGTTTTTAACCAATCTTGTGCATCCAATAGGTGTGTTTGTGTCATTGGATGAACATTTAGGTCATTTTCGTCCTCCCTAGGCTTATTCTTGTCCAATTAGGGTTTTTAACCAATCTTGTGCATCCAATAAGTTCATTTGTGTCTTTGGATGAACATTTAAGTCATTTTCATCCTCCCTAGGCTTATTCTTGTCCAATTAGGGTTTCTAACCAATCTTGTGCATCCAATAGGTGTGTTTAGTCATTTGATGAACATTTAGGTCACTGTCGTCCTCCCTAGGCTTAATCTTGTCCAATTAGTGTTTTTAACCAATCTTGTGCATCCAATAAGTTCATTTGTGTCATTGGATTAACATTTAGGTCATTTTCGTCCTCCCTAGGCTTATTCTTGTCCAATTAGGGTTTCTAACCAATCTTGTGCATCCAATAGGTGTGTTTGTGTCATTGGATGAACATTTAGGTCATTTTCGTCCTCCCTAGGCTTATTCTTGTCCAATTAGGGTTTTTAACCAATCTTGTGCATCCAATAAGTTCATTTGTGTCATTGGATTAACATTTAGGTCATTTTCGTCCTTCCTAGGGTTATTCTTGTCCAATTAGGGTATCTAACCAATCTTGTGCATCCAATAGGTGTGTTTGTGTCATTGGATGAACATTTAGGTCATTTTCGTCCTCCCTAGGCTTATTCTTGTCCAATTAGGGTTTTTAACCAATCTTGTGCATCCAATAAGTTCATTTGTGTCATTGGATGAATAATTAGGTCATTTTCGTCTACCCCAAGCATATTCTTGTCCAATTAGGGTTTTTAACCAATCTTATGCATCCAATAAGTTCATTTGTGTCATTGGATGAACATTTAGGTCATTTTCGTCCTCCCTAGGCTTATTCTTGTCCAACTAGGGTTTTAAGCAATCTTGTGCATCCAATAAGTTCATTTGTGTCATTGGATTATCATTTAGGTCATTTTCGTCCTCCCTAGGCTTATTCTTGTCCAATTAGGGTTTTTAACCAATCATGTGCATCCAATAAGTTAATTTGTGTCATTGGATAAACAATTAGGTCATTTTCATCCACCTTAAGCTTATTCTTGTCCAATTAGGGTTTTTAACCAATCTTATGCATCCAATAAGTTCATTTGTGTCATTGGATGAACATTTTGGTCATTTTCGTCCTCCCTAGGCTTATTCTTGTCCAAATAGGGTTTTTAACCAATCTTGTGCATCCAATAGGTGTGTTTGTGTCATTGGATGAACATTTAGGTCATTTTCGTCCTCCCTAGGCTTTTTCTTGTCCAATTATGGTTTTTAACCGATCTTGTGCATCCAATAAGTTCATTTGTGTCATTGGATTAACATTTAGGTCATTTTCGTCCTTCCTAGGCTTATTCTTGTGCAATTAGGGTTTCTAACCAATCTTGTGCATTCAATAGGTGTGTTTGTGTCATTGGATGAACATTTAGGTCATTTTCGTCCTCCCTAGGCTTATTCTTGTCCAATTAGGGTTTTTAACCAATCTTGTGCATCCAATAAGTTCATTTGTGTCATTGGATTAACATTTAGGTCATTTTCGTCCTTCCTAGGCTTATTCTTGTCCAATTAGGGTTTCTAACTAATCTTGTTAATCCAATAGGTGTGTTTGTGTCATTGGATGGACATTTAGGTCATTTTCGTCCTCCCAAGGCTTATTCTTGTCCAATTAGGGTTTTTAACCAATCTTGTGCATCCAATAAGTTCATTTGTGTCATTGGATTAACATTTAGGTCATTTTCGTCCTTCCTAGGCTTATTCTTGTCCAATTAGGGTTTCTAACTAATCTTGTGCATCCAATAGGTGTGTTTGTGTCATTGGATGAACATTTAGGTCATTTTCGTCCTCCATAGGCTTATTCTTGTCCAATTAGGGTTTTTAACCAATCTTGTGCATCCAATAAGTTCATTTGTGTCATTGGATGAACATTTAGGTTATTTTCGTCCTCCCTAGGCTTATTCATGTCCAATTAGGTTTTTTAACCAATCTTGTGCATCCAATAAGTTCATTTGTGTCATTGGATTAACATTTAGGTCATTTTCGTCCCCCCTAGGCAAATTCTTGTCCAATTAAGGTTTCTAAACAATCTTGTGCATCCAATAGGTGTGTTTGTGTCATTAGATGATCATTTTGGTCATTTTCGTCCTCCCTAGGCTTATTCTTGTCCAATTAGGGTTTTTAACCAATCTTGTGCATCCAATAAGTTCATTTGTGTCATTGGATGAATAATTAGGTCATTTTCGTCTACCCCAAGCATATTCTTGTCCAATTAGGGTTTTTAACCAATCTTATGCATCCAATAAGTTCATTTGTGTCATTGGATGAACATTTAGGTCATTTTCGTCCTCCCTAGGCTTATTCTTGTCCAACTAGGGTTTTAAGCAATCTTGTGCATCCAATAAGTTCATTTGTGTCATTGGATTAAAATTTAGGTCATTTTCGTCCTCCCTAGGCTTATTCTTGTCCAATTAGGGTTTTTAACCAATCATGTGCATCCAATAAGTTAGTTTGTGTCATTGGATAAACAATTAGGTCATTTTCATCCACCCTAAGCTTATTCTTGTCCAATTAGGGTTTTTAACCAATCTTATGCATCCAATAAGTTCATTTGTGTCATTGGATGAACATTTAGGTTATTTTCGTCCTCCCTAGACTTATTCATGTCCAATTAGGGTTTTTAACCAATCTTGTGCATCCAATAAGTTCATTTGTGTCATTGGATTAACATTTAGGTAATTTTCGTCCTCCCTAGGCTTATTCTTGTCCAATTAGGGTTTCTAAACAATCTTGTGCATCCAATAGGTGTGTTTGTGTCATTGGATGAACATTTAGGTCATTTTCGTCCTCCCTAGGCTTATTCTTGTCCAATTAGGGTTTTTAACAAATCTTGTGCATCCAATAAGTTCATTTGTGTCATTGGATGAACAATTAGGTCATTTCCGTCCACCCTAAGCTTATTCTTGTCCAATAAGGGTTTTTAACCAATCTTATGCATCCAATAAGTTCATTTGTGGCATTGGATGAACATTTAGGTCATTTTCGTCCTCCCTAGGCTTATTCTTGTCCAATTAGGGTTTTTAACCAATCTTGTGCATCCAATAGGTGTGTTTGTGTCATTGGATGAACATTTAGGTCATTTGCGTCCTCCCTAGGCTTATTTTTGTCCAATTAGGGTTTTTAACCAATCTTGTGCATCCAATAAGTTCATTTGTGTCATTGGATGAATAATTAGGTCATTTTCGTCTACCCCAAGCATATTCTTGTCCAATTAGGGTTTTTAACCAATCTTATGCATCCAATAAGTTCATTTGTGTCATTGGATGAACATTTAGGTCATTTTCGTCCTCCCTAGGCATATTCTTTTCCAACTAGGGTTTTAAGCAATCTTGTGCATCCAATAAGTTCATTTGTGTCATTGGATTAACATTTAGGTCATTTTCGTCCTCCCTAGGCTTATTCTTGTCCAATTAGGGTTTTTAACCAATCATGTGCATCCAATAAGTTAATTTGTGTCATTGGATAAACAATTAGGTCATTTTCATCCACCCTAAGCTTATTCTTGTCCAATTAGGGTTTTTAACCAATCTTATGCATCCAATAAGTTCATTTGTGTCATTGGATGAACATTTTGGTCATTTTCGTCCTCCCTAGGCTTATTCTTGTCCAATTAGGGTTTTTAACCAATCTTGTGCATCCAATAGGTTTGTTTGTGTCATTGGATGAACATTTAGGTCATTTTCGTCCTCCCTAGGCTTATTCTTGTCCAATTAGGGTTTTTAACCGATCTTGTGCATCCAATAAGTTCATTTGTGTCATTGGATTAACATTTAGGTCATTTTCGTCCTTCTTAGGCTTATTCTTGTCCAATTTGGGTTTCTAACCAATCTTGTGCATTCAATAGGTGTGTTTGTGTCATTGGATGAACATTCTGGTCATTTTCGTCCTCCCTAGGCTTATTCTTGTCCAATTAGGGTTTTTAACCAATCTTGTGCATCCAATAAGTTCATTTGTGTCATTGGATTAACATTTAGGTCATTTTCGTCCTTCCTAGGCTTATTCTTGTCCAATTAGGGTTTCTAACCAATCTTGTGCATCCAATAGGTGTGTTTGTGTCATTGGATGAACATTTAGGTCATTTTCGTCCTCATTAGTCTTATTCTTGTCCAATTAGGGTTTTAACCAATCTTGTGCATCCAATAAGTTCATTTGTGTCATTGGATGAATAGTTAAGTAATTTTCGTCCTCCCTAGGCTTATTCATGTCCAATTTGGGTTTTTAACCAATCTTGTGCATCCAATAGGTGTGTTTGTGTCATTGGATGAACATTTAGGTCATTTTCGTCCTCCCTAGGCTTATTCTTGTCCAATTAGGGTTTTTAACCAATCTTGTGCATCCAATAAGTTCATTTGTGTCATTGGATTAACATTTAGGTCATTTTCGTCCTTCCTAGGCTTATTCTTGTCCAATTAGGGTTTCTAACCAATCTTGTGCATCCAATAGGTGTGTTTGTGTCATTGGATGAACATTTCGGTCATTTTCGTCCTCCCTAGGCTTATTCTTGTCCAATTAGGGTTTTTAACCAATCTTGTGCATCCAATAAGTTCATTTGTGTCATTGGATGAACATTTAGGTCATTTTCGTCCTCCCTAGGCTTATTCTTGTCCAATTAGGGTTTTTAACCAATCTTGTGCATCCAACAAGTTCATTTGTGTCATTGGGTGAATATTTAGGTCATTTTCGTCCTCCCTAGGCTTCTTCTTGTCCAATTAGGGTTTCTAACCAATCTTGTGCATCCAATAGGTGTGTTTAGTCATTTGATGAACATTTAGGTTATTTTCGTCCTCCCTAGGCTTATTCTTGTCCAATTAGGGTTTTTAACCAATCTTGTGCATCCAATAAGTTCATTTGTGTCATTGGACTAACATTTAGGTCATTTTCGTCCTCCCTAGGCTTATTCTTGTCCAATTAGGGTTTCTAACCAATCTTGTGCATCCAATAGGTGTGTTTGTGTCATTGGATGAACATTTAGGTCATTTTCGTCCTCCCTAGGCTTATTCTTGTCCAATTAGGGTTTTTAACCAATCTTGTGCATCCAATAAGTTCATTTGTGTCATTGGGTGAACATTTTGGTCATTTTCGTCCTCCCAAGGCTTATTCTTGTCCAATTAGGGATTTTAACCAATCCTGTGCATCCAATAAGTTCATTTGTGTCATTGGGTGAACATTTAGGTCTTTTTCGTCCTTCCTAGGCTTATTCTTGTCCAATTAGGGTTTCTAACCAATCTTGTGCATCCAATAAGTTCATTTGTGTCATTGGATGAACATTTAGGTCATTTTCGTCCTCCCTAGGCTTATTCTTGTCCAATTAGGGTTTTAACCAATCTTGTGCATCCAATAGGTGTGTTTGTGTCATTGGATGAACATTTAGGTCATTTTCGTCTTCCTTAGGCTTATTCTTGTCCAATTAGGGTTTCTAACCAATATTGTGCATCCAATAGGTGTGTTTGTGTCATTGGATGAACATTTAGGTCATTTTCGTCCTCCCTAGGCTTATTCTTGTCCAATTAGGGTTTTTAACCAATCTTGTGCATCCAATAAGTTCATTTGTGTCATTGGATGAACATATAGGTCATTTTCGTCCTCCCTAGGCTTATTCTTGTCCAATTAGGGTTTTTAAGCAATCTTGTGCATCCCATAAGTTCATTTGTGTCATTGGATGAACATTTAGGTCATTTTCGTCCTCCCAAGGCTTATTCTTGTCCAATTAGGGTTTTTAACCAATCTTGTGGATCCAATAAGTTCATTTGTGTCATTGGATGAACATTTAGGTCATTTTCGTCCTCCCTAGGCTTATTCTTGTTCAATTAGGGTTTCTAACCTATCTTGTGCATCCAATAGGTGTGTTTGTGTCATTGGATGAACATTTAGGTCATTTTCGTCCTCCCTAGGCTTATTCTTGTTCAATTTGGGTTTCTAACCTATCTTGTGCATCCAATAGGTGTGTTTGTGTCATTGGATGAACATTTAGGTCATTTTCGTCCTCCCTAGGCTTATTCTTGTCCAATTAGGGTTTTTAACCAATCTTGTGCATCCAATAAGTTCATTTGTGTCATTGGATGAACATTTAGGTCATTTTCGTCCTCCCTAGGCTTATTCTTGTCCAATTAGGGTTTTTAACCAATCTTGTGCGTCCAATAAGTTCATTTGTGTCATTGGATGAACATTTATGTCATTTTCGTCCTCCCAAGGCTTATTCTTGTCCAATTAGGGTTTCTAACCAATCTTGTGCATCCAATAGGTGTGTTTGTGTCATTGGATGAACATTTAGGTCATTTTCGTCCTCCCTAGGCTTATTCTTGTCCAATTAGGGTTTTAAGCAATCTTGTGCCTCCAATAAATTCATTTGTGTCATTGGATTAACATTTAGGTCATTTTCGTCCTTCCTAGGCTTATTCTTGTCCAATTAGGGTTTTTAACCAATCTTGTGCATCCAATAAGTTCATTTGTGTCATTGGATGAACATTTAGGTTATTTTCGTCCTCCCTAGACTTATTCATGTCCAATTAGGGTTTTTAACCAATCTTGTGCATCCAATAAGTTCATTTGTGTCATTGGATTAACATTTAGGTCATTTTCGTCCTCCCTAGGCTTATTCTTGTCCAATTAGGGTTTTTAACCAATCTTCTGCATCCAATAAGTTCATTTGTGTCATTGGATGAACATTTAGGTCATTTTCGTCCTCCCTAGGCTTATTCTTGTCCAATTAGGGTTTCTAAACAATCTTGTGCATCCAATAGGTGTGTTTGTGTCATTGGATGAACATTTAGGTCATTTTCGTCCTCCCTAGGCTTATTCTTGTCCAATTAGGGTTTTTAACCAATCTTGTGCATCCAATAGGTGTGTTTGTGTCATTGGATGAACATTTAGGTTATTTTCGTCCTCCCTTGTCTTATTCTTGTCCAATTAGGGTTTTAAGCAATCTTGTGCATCCAATAAGTTCACTTGTGTCATTGGATTAATATTTAGGTCATTTTCGTCCTCCCTAGGCTTATTCTTGTCCAATTAGGGTTTCTAAACAATCTTGTGTATCCAATAGGTGTGTTTGTGTCATTGGATGAACATTTAGGTCATTTTCGTCCTCCCTAGGCTTATTCTTGTCCAATTAGGGTTTCTAAACAATCTTGTGCATCCAATAGGTGTGTTTGTGTCATTGGATGAACATTTAGGTCATTTTCGTCCTCCCTAGGCTTATTCTTGTCCAATTAGGGTTTTTAACCAATCTTGTGCATCCAATAAGTTCATTTGTGTCATTGGATTAACATTTAGGTCATTTTCGTCCTTCCTAGGCTTATTCTTGTCCAATTAGGGTTTCTAACCAATCTTGTGCATCCAATAGGTGTGTTTGTGTCA
Source organism: Cicer pinnatifidum (assembly GCA_037974775.1). Taxonomy (NCBI): domain Eukaryota; kingdom Viridiplantae; phylum Streptophyta; class Magnoliopsida; order Fabales; family Fabaceae; genus Cicer; species Cicer pinnatifidum. The sequence continues at coordinate 66,647 of JBBPBR010000414.1, forward strand.
TTGGATGAACATTTAGGTCATTTTCGTCCTCCCTAGTCTTATTCTTGTCCAATTAGGGTTTTAAGCAATCTTGTGCGTCCAATAAGTTCATTTATGTCATTGGATGAACATTTAGGTCATTTTCGTCCTTCATTGGCTTATTCTTGTCCAATTAGGGTTTCTAACCAATCTTGTGCATCCAATAGGTGTGTTTGTGTCATTGGATTAACATTTAGGTCATTTTCGTCCTCCCTAGGCTTATTCTTGTCCAATTAGGGTTTTTAACCAATCTTGTGCATCCAATAAGTTCATTTGTGTCATTGGATAAACATTTTGGTCATTTTCGTCAACCCTAGGCTTATTCTTGTCCAATTAGGGTTTTTAACCAATCTTGTGCATCCAATAGGTGTCTTTTTGTGTCATTGGATGAACATTTAGGTCATTTTCGTCCTCCCTAGGCTTATTCTTGTCCAATTAGGGTTTCTAACCAATCTTGTGCATCCAATAGGTGTATTTGTGTCATTGGATGAACATTTAGGTCATTTTCGTCCTCCCTAGGCTTATTCTTGTCCAATTAGGGTTTCTAACCAATCTTGTGCATCCAATAGGTTTGTTTGTGTCATTGGATGAACATTTAGGTCATTTTCGTCCTCCCTAGGCTTATTCTTGTCCCATTAGGGTTTTTAACCAATCTTGTGCTTCCAATAAGTTCATTTGTGTCATTGGATTAACATTTAGGTCATTTTCGTCCTTGCTAGGCTTATTCTTGTCCAATAAGGGTTTCTAACCAATCTTGTGCATCCAATAGGTGTGTTTGTGTCATTGGATGAACATTTAGGTCATTTTCGTCCTCCCTAGGCTTATTCTTGTCCAATTAGGGTTTTTAACCAATCTTGTGCATCCAATAAGTTCATTTGTGTCATTGGGTGAACATTTAGGTCATTTTCGTCCTCCCAAGGCTTATTCTTGTCCAATTAGGGTTTCTAAACAATCTTATGCATCCAATAGGTATGTTTGTGTCATTGGATGAACATTTAGGTCATTTTCGTCCTCCCTAGGCTTATTCTTGTCCAATTAGGGTTTTTAACCAATCTTGTGCATCCAATAGGTGTGTTTGTGTCATTGGATGAACATTTAGGACATTTTCGTCCTCCCTAGTCTTATTCTTGTCCAATTAGGGTTTTTAACCAATCTTGTGCATCCAATAAGTTCATTTGTGTCATTGGATGAACATTTAGGTCATTTTCGTCCTCCCTAGGCTTATTCTTGTCCAATTAGGGTTTTTAAGCAATCTTGTGCATCCAATAAGTTCATTTGTGTCATTGGATGAACATTTAGGTCATTTTCGTCCTCCCTAGGCTTATTCTAGTCCAATTAAGGTTTTTAACCAATCTTGTGCATCCAATTGGTGTGTTTGTGTCATTGGATGAACATTTAGGTCATTTTCGTCCTCCCTAGGCTTATTCTTGTCCAATTAGGGTTTTTAACCAATCTTGTGCATCCAATAAGTTCATTTGTGTCATTGGATGAACAATTAGGTCATTTTCGTCCACCCTAAACTTATTCTTGTCCAATAAGGGTTTTTAACCAATCTTATGCATTCAATAAGTTCATTTGTGTCATTGGATGAACATTTAGGTCATTTTCGTCTTCCCTAGGCTTATTCTTGTCCAATTAGGGTTTTTAACCAATCTTGTGCATCCAATAAGTTCATTTGTGTCATTGGATGAACATTTAGGTTATTTTCGTCCTCCCTAGGCTTATTCTTGTCCAATTAGGGTTTTTAACCAAACTTGTGCATCCAATAAGTTCATTTGTGTCATTGGATTAACATTTAGGTCATTTTCGTCCTTCCTAGGCTTATTCTTGTCCAATTAGGGTTTCTAACCAACCTTGTGCATCCAATAGGTGTGTTTGTGTCATTGGATGAACATTTAGGTCATTTTCGTCCTCCCTAGTCTTATTCTTGTCCAATTAGGGTTTTAAGCAATCTTGTGCATCCAATAAGTTCATTTGTGTCATTGGATTAACATTTAGGTCATTTTCGTCCTCCCTAGGCTTATTCTTGTCCAATTAGGGTTTTTAACCAATCATGTGCATCCAATAAGTTCATTTGTGTCATTGGATGAACAGTTAGGTCATTTTCGTCCACCCTAAGCTTATTCTTGTCCAATTAGGGTTTTTAACCAATCTTATGCTTCCAATAAGTTCATTTGTGTCATTGGATGAACATTTAGGTCATTTTCGTCCTCCCTAGGCTTATTCTTGTCCAATTAGGGTTTTTAACCAATCTTGTGCATCCAATAGGTCTGTTTGTGTCATTGGATGAACATTTAGGTCATTTTCGTCCTCCCTCGGCTTATTCTTGTCCAATTAGGGTTTTTAACCAATCTTGTGCATCCAATAAGTTCATTTGTGTCATTGGATTAACATTTAGGTCATTTTCGTCCTTCCTAGGCTTATTCTTGTCCAACTAGGGTTTCTAACCAATCTTGTGCATCAAATAGGTGTGTTTGTGTCATTGGATGAACATTTAGGTCATTTTGGTCCTCCCTAGGCTTATTCTTGTCCCATTAGGGTTTTTAACCAATCTTGTGCATCCAATAAGTTCATTTGTGTCATTGGATGAACATTTAGGTTATTTTCGTCCTCCCTAGGCTTATTCTTGTCCAATTATGGTTTTTAACCAATCTTGTGCATCCAATAAGTTCATTTGTGTCATTGGATTAACATTTAGGTCATTTTTGTCCTCCCTTGGCTTATTCTTGTCCAATTACGGTTTCTAACCAATCTTGGGCATCCAATAGGTGTGTTTGTGTCATTGGATGAACATTTAGGTCATTTTCGTCCTCCCTAGGCTTATTCTTGTCCAATTAGGGTTTTTAACCAATCTTGTGCATCCAATAAGTTCATTTCTGTCATTGGATGAACATTTAGGTCATTTTCGTCCTCCCAAGGCATATTCTTGTCCAATTAGGGATTCTAACCAATCTTGTGCATCCAATAGGTGTGTTTGTGTCATTGGATGAACATTTAGGTCATTTTTGTCCTCCCTAGGCTTATTCTTGTCCAATTAGGGTTTTTAACCAATCTTGTGCATCCAATAAGTTCATTTGTGTCATTGGATGAACATTTAGGTCATTTTCGTCCTCCCTAGGCTTATTCTTGTCCAATTAGGGTTTTTAACCAATCTTGTGCATCCAATAAGTTCATTTGTGTCATTGGATGAACATTTAGGTTATTTTCGTCCTCCCTAGGCTTATTCTTGTCCAATTATGGTTTTTAACCAATCTTGTGCATCCAATAAGTTCATTTGTGTCATTGGATTAACATTTAGGTCATTTTTGTCCTCCCTTGGCTTATTCTTGTCCAATTACGGTTTCTAACCAATCTTGGGCATCCAATAGGTGTGTTTGTGTCATTGGATGAACATTTAGGTCATTTTCGTCCTCCCTATGCTTATTCTTGTCCAATTAGGGTTTTTAACCAATCTTGTGCATCCAATAAGTTCATTTCTGTCATTGGATGAACATTTAGGTCATTTTCGTCCTCCCAAGGCATATTCTTGTCCAATTAGGGTTTCTAACCAATCTTGTGCATCCAATAGGTGTGTTTGTGTCATTGGATGAACATTTAGGTCATTTTTGTCCTCCCTAGGCTTATTCTTGTCCAATTAGGGTTTTTAACCAATCTTGTGCATCCAATAAGTTCATTTGTGTCATTGGATGAACATTTAGGTAATTTTCGTCCTCCCGTGGCTTATTCTTGTCCAATTAGGGTTTCTAACCAATCTTGTGCATCCAATAGGTGTGTTTGTGTCATTGGATGAACATTTAGGTCATTTTCGTCCTCCCTAGGCTTATTCTTGTCCAATTAGGGTTTTTAACCAATCTTGTGCATCCAATAAGTTCATTTGTGTCATTGGATTAACATTTAGGTCATTTTCGTCCTTCCTAGGCTTATTCTTGTCCAATTAGGGTTTCTAACCAATCTTGTGCATCCAATAGGTGTGTTTGTGTAATTGGATGAACATTTAGGTCATCTTTGTCCTTCCTAGTCTTATTCTTGTCCAATTAGGGTTTTAAGCAATCTTCTGCATCCAATAAGTTCATTTGTGCCATTGGATGAATATTTAGGTCATTTTCATCGTCCCTAGGCTTATTCTTGTCCAATTAGGGTTTCTAACCAATCTTGTGCATCCAATAGGTGTGTTTGTGTCATTGGATGAACATTTAGGTCATTTTCGTCCTCCCTAGTCTTATTCTTGTCCAATTAGGAATTTTAACCAATCTTGTGCATCCAATAAGTTCATTTGTGTCATTGGATGAACATTTAGGTCATTTTCGTCCTCCCTAGGCTTATTCTTGTCCAATTAGGGTTTTTAACCAATGATGTGCATCGAATAAGTTCATTTGTGTAATTGGATGAACAATTAGGTCATTTTCGTCCACCCTAAGCTTATTCTTGTCCAATTAAGGTTTTTAACCAATCTTATGCATCCAATAAGTTCGTTTGTGTCATTGGATGAACATTAAGGTCATTTTCGTCCTCCCTATGCTTATTCTTGTCCAATTAGGGTTTTTAACCAATCATGTGCATCGAATAAGTTCATTTGTGTAATTGGATGAACAATTAGGTCATTTTCGTCCACCCTAAGCTTATTCTTGTCCAATTAGGGTTTTTAACCAATCTTATGCATCCAATAAGTTCATTTGTGTCATTGGATGAACATTTAGGTCATTTTCGTCCTCCCTAGGCTTATTCTTGTCCAATTAGGGTTTTTAACCAATCTTGTGCATCCAATAAGTTCATTTGTGTCATTGGATTAACATTTAGGTCATTTTCGTCCTTCCTAGGCTTATTCTTGTCCAATTAGGGTTCCTAACCAATCTTGTGCGTCAAATAGGTGTGTTTGTGTCATTGGATGAACATTTAGGTCATTTTCGTCCTCCCTAGGCTTATTCTTGTCCAATTAGGGTTTTTAACCAATCTTGTGCATCCAAAAAGTTCATTTGTGTCATTGGATGAACATTTAGGTCATTTTCATCCTCCCTAGGCATATTCTTGTCCAATTAGGGTTTCTAACCAATCTTGTGCATCCAATAAGTTCATTTGTGTCATTGGATGAACATTTAGGTCATTTTCGTCCTCCCTAGGCTTATTCTTGTCCAATTAGGGTTTTTAACCAATCTTGTGCATCCAATAGGCGTGTTTGTGTTATTGGATGAACATTTAGGTCATTTTCGTCCTCCCTAGGCTTATTCTTGTCCAATTAGGGTTTCTAACCAATCTTGTGCATCCAATAGGTGTATTTGTGTCATTGGATGAACATTTAGGTCATTTTCGTCCTTCCTAGGCTTATTCTTGTCCAATTAGGGTTTTTAACCAATCTTGTGCATCCAATAAGTTCATTTGTGTCATTGGATGAACATTTAGGTTATTTTCGTCCTCCCTAGACTTATTCATGTCCAATTAGGGTTTTTAACCAATCTTGTGCATCCAATAAGTTCATTTGTGTCATTGGATTAACATTTAGGTCATTTTCGTCCTCCCTAGGCTTATTCTTGTCCAATTAGGGTTTCTAACCAATCTTGTGCATCCAATAGGTGTGTATGTGTCATTGGATGAACATTTAGGTCATTTTCGTCCTCCCTAGGCTTATTCTTGTCCAATTAGGGTTTTTAACCAATCTTGTGCATCCAATAAGTTCATTTGTGTCATTGGATTAACATTTAGGTCATTTTCGTCCTTCTTAGGCTTATTCTTGTCCAATTTGGGTTTCTAACCAATCTTGTGCATTCAATAGGTGTGTTTGTGTCATTGGATGAACATTCTGGTCATTTTCGTCCTCCCTAGGCTTATTCTTGTCCAATTAGGGTTTTTAACCAATCTTGTGCATCCAATAAGTTCATTTGTGTCATTGGATTAACATTTAGGTCATTTTCGTCCTTCCTAGGCTTATTCTTGTCCAATTAGGGTTTCTAACCAATCTTGTGCATTCGATAGGTGTGTTTGTGTCATTGGATGAACATTTAGGTCATTTTCGTCCTCCCTAGGCTTATTCTTGTCCAATTAGGGTTTTTAACCAATCTTGTGCATCCAATAAGTTCATTTGTGTCATTGGATTAACATTTAGGTCATTTTCGTCCTTCCTAGGCTTATTCTTGTCCAATTAGGGTTTCTAACCAATCTTGTGCATCCAATAGGTGTGTTTGTGTCATTGGATGAACATTTAGGTCATTTTCGTCCTCCCTAGGCTTATTCTTGTCCAATTGGGGTTTTTAACTAATCTTGTGCATCCAATAAGTTCATTTGTGTCATTGGATTAACATTTAGGTCATTTTCGTCCTTCCTAGGCTTATTCTTGTCCAATTAGTGTTTCTAACCAATCTTGTGCATCCAATAGGTGTGTTTGTGTCATTGGATGAACATTTAGGTCATTTTCGTCCTCCCTAGGCTTATTCTTGTCCAATTAGGGTTTTTAACCAATCTTGTGCATCCAATAAGTTCATTTGTGTCATTGGATTAACATTTAGGTCATTTTCGTCCTTCCTAGGCTTATTCTTGTCCAATTAGGGTTTCTAACCAATCTTGTGCATCCAATAGGTGTGTTTGTGTCATTGGATTAACATTTAGGTCATTTTCGTCCTCCCTAGGCTTATGCTTGTCCAATTATGGTTTTTAACCAATCTTGTGGATCCAATAAGTTCATTTGTGTCATTGGATGAACATTTAGGTCATTTTCGTCCTCCCAAGGCTTATTCTTGTTCAATTAGGGTTTCTAACCAATCTTGTGCATCCAATAGGTGCGTTTGTGTCATTGGATGGACATTTAGGTCATTTTCGTCCTCCCTAGGCTTATTCTTGTCCAATTAGGGTTTTTAACCAATCTTGTGCATCCAATAAGTTCATTTGTGTCATTGGATGAACATTTAGGTTATTTTCGTCCTCCCTAGGCTTATTCTTGTCCAATTATGGTTTTTAACCAATCTTGTGCATCCAATTAGTTCATTTCTGTCATTGGATTAACATTTAGGTCATTTTCGTCCTCCCTTGGCTTATTCTTGTCCAATTAGGGTTTCTAACCAATCTTGTGCATCCAATAGGTGTGTTTGTGTCATTGGATGAACATTTAGGTCATTTTCGTCCTCCCTAGGCTTATTCTTGTCCAATTAGGGTTTTTAACCAATCTTGTGAATCCAATAAGTTCATTTGTGTCATTGGATTAACATTTAGGTCATTTTCGTCCTTCCTAGGCTTATTCTTGTCCAATTAGGGTTTCTAACCAATCTTGTGCATCAAATCGGTGTGTTTGTGTCATTGGATGAACATTTAGGTCATTTTCGTCCTCCCTAGGCTTATTCTTGTCCAATTAGGGTTTTTAACCAATCTTGTGCATCCAATAAGTTCATTTTTGTCATTGAATGAACATTTAGGTTATTTTCGTCCTCCCTAGGCTTATTCTTGTCCAATTAGGGTTTTTAACCAATCTTGTGCATCCAATAAGTTCATTTGTGTCATTGGATTAACATTTAGGTCATTTTCGTCCTTCCTAGGCTTATTCTTGTCCAATTAGGGTTTCTAACCAACCTTGTGCATCCAATAGGTGTGTTTGTGTCATTGGATGAACATTTAGGTCATTTTCGTCCTCCCAAGGCTTATTCTTGTCCAATTAGGGTTTTTAACCAATCTTGTGCATCCAATAAGTTCATTTGTGTCATTGGATGAACATTTAGGTTATTTTCGTCCTCCCTAGGCTTATTCTTGTCCAATTATGGTTTTTAACCAATCTTGTGCATCCAATAAGTTCATTTGTGTCATTGGATTAACATTTAGGTCATTTTCGTCCTTCCTAGGCTTATTCTTGTCCAATTAGGGTTTCTAACCAATCTTGTGCATCCAATAGGTGTGTTTGTGTCGTTGGATGAACATTTAGGTCATTTTCGTCCTCCCAAGGCTTATTCTTGTCCAATTAGGGTTTTTAACCAATCTTGTGCATCCAATAAGTTCATTTGTGTCATTGGATGAACATTTAGGTTATTTTCGTCCTCCCTAGACTTATTCATGTCCAATTAGGATTTTTAACCAATCTTGTGCATCCAATAAGTTCATTTGTGTCATTGGATTAACATTTAGGTCATTTTCGTCCTCCCTAGGCTTATTCTTGTCCAATTAGGGTTTCTAAACAATCTTGTGCATCCAATAGGTGTGTTTGTGTCATTGGATGAACATTTAGGTCATTTTCGTCCTCCCTAGGCTTATTCTTGTCCAATTAGGGTTTTTAACCAATCTTGTGCATCCAATAAGTTCATTTGTGTCATTGGATGAACATTTAGGTTATTTTCGTCCTCCATAGACTTATTCATGTCCAATTAGGGTTTTTAACCAATCTTGTGCATCCAATAAGTTCATTTGTGTCATTGGATTAACATTTAGGTCATTTTCGTCCTCCCTAGGCTTATTCTTGTCCAATTAGGGTTTCTAAACAATCTTGTGCATCCAATAGGTGTGTTTGTGTCATTGGATGAACATTTAGGTCATTTTCGTCCTCCCTAGGCTTATTCTTGTCCAATTAGGGTTTTTAACCAATCTTGTGCATCCAATAAGTTCATTTGTGTCATCGGATGAACAATTAGGTCATTTTCGTCC